>JAADJG010000512.1:0-15305 GCA_012932025.1 Fusarium austroafricanum | reverse complement strand
CCTTCCTTCCTTCCTTCCTTCTTCTCAGAACCAAATCCCCTCCTCTTCCCTCTTTCCCCCTCCCACCCCTTTTTTATAGGTACTGATTAAAAGTTCTTTTGTTTTTGTGATACTTGATAAACTGAAACTGCTTCCTCGCGCGCAATTTCCTTCGGGTGGACGTCCGCCTCCACTTGCTCTGGCTGGCAAGAGAAACAGAGCAAGCACACCCGAACCATCAAAAATGGCAGGCAGACGTTCAGGTCGCGCTGCCGCCAAGCGAGCTGCGGCTGCTCTAGGTGAGTGCTTTCTCGTAGCATACATACAATCTTTACACACCCACTCAAAATACAATACCACCACTTTCAACGAGCGACACCTTGCTTTACATATACCATCGTTATTTTCCTTATTTACTGGTGCATTGCATGGTTTTCTTTCCTTCTTCCTTTCTCCACCCCCCTCCTTTTTTTAATCCTCGCTTTTTCCTTTGACGCTGCGCAATTGCGCGTACAATTGCAACACAACCATGGCGCCCCGTGGAAAGATTCGCTTGAGGCTGACGCGAAGTGCTAAATCAGAGAGCACCCCAAAGTCATTCGCCGACCTCGAAGATGAGCCCATGCCCGATGCCGAAACCAGCCCCCATGACTCGAAACGACAGCAGATGCCCGACCCTGACGATGAGAAGGACGAGGATCACCAGCCAAAGGAAGAGTCTGGAGATGAAGACGATGTTGCCGAAGCGGCTGATAAAGATGATGGATCTGTAAAGGAGCCAACGCCTCCCCCTCAGCCCATGGTTCGTCGCAAGAGGCTAGGACGCCCGCCTAAGAACCGACCCCCGGATTGGGACAACATGATTTCTGTTCCCGCTGATGAGGCCAACACACCGCGGCGTCGTGGCAGAGGAGGGTGGCGAGGAAGGGGTGGTCGCAAAGGAGGTCCTGCCGCGCCAAAAGCTGAACAAGTCATTGACCAGGAGGGAACTGTCGCCGAAATTGCAAACGACGAGTGTGTGTTGCCCGAAGATGCAGAGGGCGAAACCAAGGTTGACAAACTGGGCAACCTCCAAGGCGGACGGGATTATCGTTGTCGAACGTTCACAGTCACGGGTCGCGGGGACAGACTCTACATGCTTTCAACGGAACCTGCGCGGTGTGTCGGTTTCAGGGACAGCTACTTGTTCTTCACCAAACACCGTAAACTCTACAAGATCATTGTGGATGATGACGAAAAACGAGACATGATCGAGAGGGAAATCATCCCTCACTCGTACAAGGGCCGTTCCATCGGTATCGTTACGGCGCGATCGGTCTTCCGCGAGTTTGGTGCACGCATCATTGTCGGTGGAAAGCGCATCATCGACGACTACAACGTTGCCCAAGCTCGTGCAAATGGCGCTGTCGAGGGCCAGCTCGCGGACCCAGATGATCATTTTGTCGAGGGAGAGCCGTACAACAAGAACCAGTACGTTGCGTGGCACGGAGCGAGTGCCGTGTACCACACCAACGTGCCGTCAGTACCGGTTCCCAATGGCAAGATCGAGTCCAAGAAACGCAAGGTGAATGTCAACGACATGAACTGGATGCTGGAGCATGCTCGTGAGGCTAGGTACGCAATTTTTCAAGTTCGAGATATCTTTCATGTCATATCACAATACTGACTGCCAATTTCACAGCACCTTTAATGCTAGCATCAATGCCATCAGAAAGCTCAACAATGCCGGCGTGTACGACATCCACACAAATGTGATGCAGTACCCAACAACAATGCAACCAACGCGAGCACGCTTTGAGCAGGTCGCTCCAGGAGACGAGGAGGCAACTGCAGGCAGCACCGTGTTCCCTCCTATTCCAGCCAAGATGGCGCGCAACTTCTTTGTCGCCGATACGTATTTTGAATCATCATCAGCGGGTGTCATCTCGGCATCTGCAGTGGACGGCACAGCAGGTTCATCAGACTTCCTTGCCTCGTTCCAGGGATTGAGCGCTGTGTCGGATGAGATCAAAGATCTTTTGCCTCCAGAGTGTCGTGCAGCCCTTGACAGTACCGTAGCAAAGGAGGCATTATATCGCTCAAGATGGGGTCCTGAGACCAAAACAATGTCACGCCGCCAGCCTATTATCGACAAGGCGATTGTGCCCTACAGCATGGGTTGATCGCAACCGAAGCCGGTAACGATGTACGATCCTTCAAAGCGTATACGAACGTCCGCCGTGCAATCAACGATGTAATACTACGGGTGTCGAGCGATGCATTCTTTTGTTTTCTATATTCAAGATACGGTGGGTAGCATGGGAGTTGGTTTGTCTGTTGAACGCCAGGCACCGGGAAGAGGGGAAGGAAAGCAATCAGGGCGTTGGGTATCATGGATAAACACTCAGAGTGGTTTTTGTTTCTTCTATCATGGCGTCGGTTCAGCCTTGAGAGTTAATGTATGATATGAGGCAGAAAACAGAGATCTATTCAAGGCGAAATTAATTGAGCAAAAATGACTTGGTCTGACACGGATGCTCTGGGATCTCCGTATCTGCATTATCCTTCAATTCGAAGCTCTCGGTTGTTGCTCAGAATTTGCTTTCTAGGTGTGGAACTTAACGTACCGTCTGCAGCTTGCGGGGCTTGCAAAGCTTGCATCAATCAATATTTAAAGTCCTTTCCTCCAGCCGCCGACTAAGCTTCTTTGTTTGCACACGCTGGCTGAGCTGCCGGCCTCGGCCTCATTCTGCTGCAGGTCACGGCTTATTGGCATCCGACGAGCGGGCTACGGAAGTCAGAGGCTTTTTTTTTTTTTAATCCCTTCTCGGCATCTTGGCCTCGTATTGAAGGATTCTAGCCTCTCGATTTTTCTCTTCTTTTTGCAGAGCTCATGATAGGTACGATATCATCCTTCACTAACAATTCGCGACCAAGTGGGTTTCATGAGCCAACCATGTCATGATTCTCTCCGTCTTCGCGTCGGTTAATTCTTCTATTCTAGTCGTTTAGCTTTTGAGTAGCTTAGTTTGGTACCGAATAAATTTAATCCCCCACACGGTTCCAGAAAGTTGATGATGATGATGATGATGATGTGGGCTTGCAGGAGATAGAATCCCATGGACAGCGGTGGGTGGCGAACTACAACATCAGGCCTACAGAATTGATCCGAGAAGGGGCAAGAAAAGATCAGGGTCTCGATCGTCATCCATCCGGCCCAACTTGGCAGCAAGGTGGACGCTTGTGACGCAGGTTCTGCCTCTGGTGAGCCGTTATTGTTAACGGCGGAGCAGTTGATTTCGCTCGCGTCGATCAAAGACAAACCACTTTCATGTCAGAATCCTGGTGTACTCCGTACATGTAATGTACATATCCTGATATTGTAACCTGTGAATCGTAAACAATCCACTTTGATGGCAACTGGGATACCGATTGTAAAGGTTCATATGTAAGTCAGTAGGCAGATATTGACTGCCTGCGAGTATGCCAAGTTAGGCAAGTGAACACCAACTTTTCTGTCTTATGACGGTCGACAGCCAGAATATGGCAGGGGCACCAAACATACAGCATCTCTTCTAGGCAACAGGTTGTGACATTCACAGTCGCCTCCGTTGTCATGGGGGCGATGATCACGATAGGTTCCATCTTCGGGGAACGGGACCGGCCCAAGTCCGCTGAACGTGATGATGTCCAGTTCACCAGTGCAGTGAATACCGGGGTCACATTGGCCCTGATCTAGAGGGCTAATGAAACCTCCAACGGCAACCAGTCGTTGTCTGACTTTGACCATCGAGAAGCACACAGGTAGCATGCATCGATATAGGGTAGCGTCTGTCGAAAGGGTGACAAGACATGCATGAACATACCATAGTACAACCCTCCCGTATGATCGGTAACTACAGGAGCAAGTGAGGTATTTTAGAACCGATTTTAAAAAGGCACCTGATTATCGATAGATATCTCGCCGATATGCAGCCCATACCGCTCTGTCCTGAGTTATAGATGATGGCGTTGATATCAGGTTGCTGCCACATCAGCCTCATTGATGCGGCTCATACCTATTGACAAAGTGAGGCCAGCTGATTGACAGAGCAGCCTACACGCTCTACATACATATCGAGCAAGCGTACGAATACAACAACAAAGCGGTCCAGGACTCGATAGTCATGCATGCCCATGCATTAGGTATCCGCCTAGTTGATACTGGACGCCAAACTCGGGATGCATGGGGACCCTATGAGAGATTTGTCCCTCCGTGGGCACGGTAATCACATTAACTCGCGCTTCACGCTGCACGAAATCAGCCAGTGCTCAAAGGCCAAAGCGCTTAACGAGGGGTTGGTTGGCTTGGCTCCATCATGGTCCATCCGAAGAGTTATTCGGGGCATTGAGTCGTGTATGCGGCACACAAACAACAGCAACCGTCACGTGAGTGAGAAAGGCGTTTGTTGCGGTCAAAATCCGCCAAGGCGCCAAAAAGGTGACCCAACCCACTTGCGTGCCCTAGTTAAGCGGTACTATATGACTAGGCTAGTAAAGCCGCATGTCGAAGCGAATCAGAACCTTAGTATTCGATGTTATCTGTCAAATAAGCAACATTGTGCGTCGGCCTTGAGGTATGGTATGTCTCTATTTGAACATCTTCACAAGATGACAGACATCTGGTCATCTCGCAGATGGCATACGCAGTATTCTGTATCACACCCAGCATTGTCCATCTTGTGGTGGAACTGTTCATATCGTCGAAATTGATGGATCTTCAAGGACCCCGAAAAATCTAGAATGCTCAAACCATTGAATGTGTCATGCCCCGTTAGTACTAGGGCATCAGTCGCACTCTATCACGATTAGCTTGGCTTCAGGTGGATACTGACGTTAATCAACGCGGCTACAATGGTCCCTGCTCACCATGTTCGAGCTCCAATTCCACACAACGCTCCAACCCTGGCAGGCTGGCAGGCTGGCAGGCTGTCAAACTCGAGATTGGAATTCACGACTGTGAGATGAGTGTCGGGAATTGTTGTAATGAGGTAAGACCCGGCAGGCCATCAAATGATTCTGAACCCACAATTCGAGCTATCGTACCCTGCCGCCTGCCTTTCATTTCTGACATTACTATAAGATATCTTCCAAGACTAATTTGACACAAGCGTGAATGAGAGCCACCAACTCAATGGCCAGAATCTGTGACTAGAGCGACAACTGACACTTGGTTGTTGGGCAAGACCCTGGACCCGTTGCATCTCCTCCCGAGCTCGTTCACTAGGCAAGGACTTGCCCGTATTCAGATTGCTCCTTGATACCAATTAATAAGACCCCTTCTATATAGGCGGCGTTTGGGAGGATTGAAAGGCTTGTGGTCATGTTAGGCGAGGTCAATTCCAAGTAAATGAAATGATCACTTCGGAGCTGCTATAGCTGTGTCGAACACGGGAGAAAGCTTTGAGGATGGGTTGTGACTCGATCCGGCCGAGCCCCTTTGATTTCTCGGATGATACACTATTCAGAATGGGGCTGGCCACATGAAACCAGTAATGCAGAAAAACAGCATTTTGAAAGGGAAAAAAAAAAAAACCCCAGGTACAGGCCGTTCATGTTGGCCATGTTTCGTCTCATTAACCAGCCAAGCCACGGCGCTCACTCACATGGCAACCTGGCCAGGACTGTTCAAAATGACTGACCAGCTAATTTCCTGGGGGAACAGCGCTATATTGGTTCGCCTGCATTGCAATAATTCCTGGCCCGGCCAGTGGACCCAAATCTCCCAGAACAGGGCTTGGGGTGTTCAGCTCATGGCATTGGTTGAAGACAACAGCGGTGAGCATCTTGGGTGAGCAGAGCCTGTTACGTACGTCTCTACTGGCGGGAATCCACTCCAGTGCAGCTGTCGAACAAGTCGATGGGGTGCTCGATGGCATGGTAGATTGGCTCAAACGCCCGCACCACACTTGATCAACACAGCATCAACAGTGGACCTGAGGCATTTCCCTCCGCATTCCTAGGTCAGGAAGCTCATTCGGCCCAAAAAAAAAAAATTGGTACTAGCATTTTCAATGCAGGTTCTGGTGTTTTATGGGAGAGGCATATTGAGCGGCTGGTAATTGTAAGTTAAATGTGATTGGACATCAGAGGGGAGGATGGAGTGCCACTGTCTCTGCAGTCGTTCATCAAATAGTTATCCATCTTTCTGGGTACATCTGTTGAGTTTGACAGTTGTATGCTGAGCTGGCATATCCTGAGGTGCTTATTTGTATCTTGAATTTGAACGTTAGTGAGCCATTCGCAGATCAGGGAACATGAAATTTGACCAACGCTCTCTAATCTTTGAGCACGACCGATTCTGCAAAGCCGAACCTGTTCCACAAGGGCATAGACTTTCATGAATGGTGAACGCTATGCTCAAAAGTGATGGACAACGAACGGATCAAAGAACCCTGGATCCACATGAAGCGGTGGCTCTCTACAGTACCAGGTGGGTCGCAAAATAATCCGCACACCAAAGCCCTCTTACCCATAGTAGGATAAACGTGGCGACAAAAAGCTATAAGTCACTATCTGGCGTTACTAGCACCAGATATTTCTGTCAGTAGCATTCTGTGTGCGGATTATTTTGCGACCCACCTTGAGTACCTACCTTATGTAACTCTTGATTGGTGACAGCTAGTGTCGTGCAGTGCTTGCACCTTAGTCGCCTTGAGTCTCGAGAACGGTGAGTTCTTCGATCATCGACGGAGGGAATAGGGAATCCCTGCAGGACGCGGTATTTTCGTACCTGGGGCCAAATCCCTCAGGTTGAAGGAGTTGTTTTCTGGAAGCACGCCTCAAATGTAGAGTGGGCCCACCATCAACTTGCTGCATCATTTGGGCTAGACATGAACCAACCAACCAGAAATCGAATAAAGACAACCTAAAGAATTACAGTATGACCAGGGCTGGCCGAGGCACCGAGACAACACGGTTTCATGCTTCTAAGGGTTGTTGTTGTTATTGTTGTTGTTATCGTTGTTTGTTGTCGTGGAGTATTGATGCTGACGTTGATTATTGAGATCCATCTCATTTGATTTGATGTGATTTGATAATAAACACGGCCCAAGTAGCCCTGGCATCTCTCTGAGCTACTTTTGTAATGCGGAATTGCTTCCCAACTGTGTATGTATGTATCATCTGAGAAGAGTAAGAGAGAACACCAAAAATGGTTCTGATCGGCATTAGAGGAAGAACATGAAGATGGTGATGACGATGGTAATTTTTTTCCCGCAGCTAAAAAAGAATAAATCAATCAAAATTCAAAATACTAGGTAGGCACCTACCTACATCATGTCAAAAATGCCGGAGCTGGACGAATGAGGGAAAGAACATGCAAGCGAGCAGTCAGTGGCCAAGCAGAAATTTCCATCTGGCGCTTCTTTCTGAAGCACCATTTACTCCCCTGCTCGGACGGTTTAAGCCACGAGCATGCGAAGGAGCAATCTGGACATGAAAAAGGGTAAGGCTGGCAGCGGCTTCCATGCTAGTGACGTCTCCAGGCACTCCAGCTCCAACCACCCCAAGCGTGGCAACTGCACTCACTCGTTCATGTTTGCTGGCAGGCTGGTCAGAATGCGGCAACGGCAATTGGCCGATTATAATTGTTACAGTCAAATTGGCTGTCCTTACTCTCGAGGGATCATCATGTATGGTTGTAAGGAAGACTAAGCCATAAGGCCTGCAAGAATAGAATCAGGAGGTTAGTGACAGTACAGCACAGTACTTAGGAAGAGCCCCTGAAACAGGTAGTTAACTGAGATGGATGAGAGAAGAAGAAAAAATAGCAAGCCCTTTCTAAAGCAATATCAAAGCTGCTGTTGTTGGATACTACAGGATCTCTGTCTGACTGAATATCCATAGCCCGATAAAAGTCTCCATTGATCGATGTCTCGTCAAGCCGTCACAATGATAGTGGAGGACTTCGCCTCTCTCCGAGAATTGGCCCCCGATGGCTCGGATCAGGTGAGGACTAGGAAGACTTGCTACGTACTTTTTGCAGTACTGTACTGTATGAGTCGCATGCCAGAAATAGCGTCCACTGCCGCCTCGGAGTCGACGCAAGGCCGGCCATCAGGGATGGATGGAAATGGAAGCTAAGGCAGTGCGAGTCCCCATCCATGACTTCGCAGCACACACAGTACCGTACCTGGTTTGCCCGAGGCATCATGATACGGATAGAATGGGAGAAATTACTGGTCTACATGAGATGATATCGTCATCAAAGCGAGCATCCCGTCCTCATCAGGACATCCAGATCCCAAAGTCCGCCTTCTCGTTCTCTCCATCGAGCCGCGTGAATGATACCCTGGATCAGCCACTGAGCCGACATTGGTTGGCAAGGCTCTGTGGATCTCTGGTCTGAAGCGGCGCTAGAGTGAGGAAGACAAGGAAGCGTGGAACCACTGAGACGGATGGCTAGGCCTTGGGTACTGTACCTGGTTGCCTTTGAAGATGGATGAACCCTTTTTGCACCGAAGACTCCGGGTTTCTGGCTTAACAGAGAACGAGACTGCTTCGTCTGCTTACGTTCAGACCGCGTGAGTTCTTTCAGAAGACATGGGCTTCTGACGCATATGACTCCTAAGCAAGATTTTGATGACTGGCTTAATGACTGACTAATTTGAGTGACCGAATTACTACTTTGAAGGCGGGTAAGACTCTGTCAGGTATGAGGCAAGGTACACATAAACAGAGTACTGTACCGTACTCTAGACGCAGCTAGGTAAAGCAGGTTGACGCACGACCATGGTGGATGTGGTGGCGACCACCTAGGGCTTCATGACAGAAGGTGCTCTGCTTGGTCAGTTTATTGAATGAAGTTCCACTCATGGTTCTGCTGGGTTTCTCAGTGTAAAAATCTCACATCCCGTCCTTGTCCTTGTCCCGTCCATCCAAAGGAGGGCGCCACTTTTTGTCTCCTTTGACTTGGGCCCCCTTTGGAATTCCAACTGTCATTCGCTAATTCTGCCAGCCCAGCCAAAGTACTCTTTGGCTGATGAGACCCGCTTAGAGGTACTTGGTTTAGCCTGTTGCCCAC
Source organism: Fusarium austroafricanum (assembly GCA_012932025.1). Taxonomy (NCBI): domain Eukaryota; kingdom Fungi; phylum Ascomycota; class Sordariomycetes; order Hypocreales; family Nectriaceae; genus Fusarium; species Fusarium austroafricanum. The sequence continues at coordinate 6,283 of JAADJG010000512.1, read as the reverse complement.
CATTCGAAGCCAACCCGCCCGCCCTGGCTAGGGTTCTTCGGTCCTCCACATGGATTAGCCGTTCAGGATTCGGTGCTCATCGTCTCGATAAGTGCTCACTCGTCGTTGACTCGCTGCTTGCTTTGCTGCTCCACGCCCGCCGCCGTCACTCGTGCTCCGTGCGTAGGTCGTGAGGTGCATCGCCTGGGGTTTGCAGGCTTAGGCTTGCTAGGGGGTGCAGGCACTAGAAAACGAGAGCCACCATTCTCCCATTTTGAATCCACCCAGTTCGCTCCCGTTGGCCTGGCTCTTCCACCTAAAGAGAAAACTGGCTGGGAGTGAAGTGACTGGGGACCTGGCAACTGTCGGCACTGCTACGCTACGCTGGCTGTGCGTTTACGCTTGTGTTGACTACGTATCGAGACCGTTACTGCTACGACAATTTCTGCTGCTTGGCTTGGACAAAACGACGTACTCGTACTCTGATGCTTGTACTGATGCTGGTCATTTCTGGTACAAGTCACCAAGTTACTCACCCACTTCCTCACTCACTCAACTAAGGCTTACATACAGTACCTGGGCTCACTGCAACACAACACAACGCAACAGTGGAGGAACGAACACCCGACCTGACCTGAAGCCCACCCTAACCTCTCATGGACTCTTCTCTTCAACCCGCCACGCCCTCCTCCACACTAACTGCACACTCACTCGCTGCCTGCAACAGTAGAGTGTAGTAGGTACCGACTGCACACTGCACGCCCACACTGAACTGGGCCCTGCCGCAGTGCATCATCCCCCATCCCATCCCCATCTTGCCATCCATCCAAGCCATCCTACCCATCTTTCTCCTGTCCCTGCCCGGACTCTTCTCTTCTTTCATCCTCCACCTCCCTCATCATCCTTTTTTCCTTTTTTCCTTTCCTCACCCTCATCCCTCTTCCTTATCCTCTCTCTCCACGATAGAAACCGAATCCTCCTCCGAGTTCCTTGACAATCATAAGTCAGTAGGCCTTCATTTGGTTTGCCGACGTTAGGGTTCTGGTCTTTTTCTCGCGCGAGTCTCTCCTTGCCCGTCCGTGTCTCTTCAGCTCGCCGCCGTTGTAGATTAAGCTGCATACATCCGAATCGTTCTGAGCCTCGACCTCGAGTGTTATCCTCTTCAGCAACTTTCGGATCTGCGGTCTTTGGACTTCTTCTCCACCGACACGTTTCCTTGCTCTCACGATTGTCTTCTCTCATTTTGGTGAGTACCATTCTGTTTTCGCTCCCGCCTGTTTATGAACGCCTGGTCCTGTTGTGTTCGACCGATCAACAAGCAATGTTTGAGTTTATGCTATCGACGTTGAATTATCCGCCGCAACCCACCTGTCACTGCCTTGGACGGTATCGACGTGGAACTCCTAGATGTTTCGATTGTGCTCCTTCGATCGCGACACTCGACCATCAACTGGACCATTCTGTTTCGACTTCACACCGATGTGCTCTAGAACGATTACTGACTGTTCGATGTGTAGACTGCTTGGACCGTTGAGACTCGCAGGGTTTCCTATATACCACCGACATTGATTTTATTCCCCGTTCACGACAAAAGTCTTTCTATTTCGGTCTCGCCCGGTTGACCATTATCACAAGTCGACACGAGTCATTACGATTCGTCTCTATATACGTTTTACCCGTGCTTATCGCCTCGCCTCGCGAAAGACCACACATCAGTAAATGGCCCAAGTCGCCTACTGATTTTTCGTCGATTTATCATCGACTTAGCCTCACGTTCACGCTCGAATTCACGCTCAAGTTCACGGGACCGTCTTGACTGTGGTATAGACCCACAGTTTCGTTCTACGGCCCTCAACTCGCTACACTCTCCGGCAAAGGTCGCGTTCCGATCTTCGTCGGACCCATCCCTAATCCTTTCATCATGCCCGGAGGCGTGTGTGCCGTCCTCGATTATGAGGTCGACATGATGTCCGAGTATGTTGCCGAGATGGCTACTCGTGTTGTGACACCTGAGGCTGCTGTGACCTCGCCCTTCCGCAAGTTCGTGTCTCAGATCCTCACTTCGACACGACTGCCTAGCACCACCATTCTTCTTGGAATGAACTATCTCGCCAAGAGAATCAACACCTTGAAGGGACAGGGTCCATACAAGGCCTCGGAGGGTCAGGTCTGGCGCTACTTGACTGTTTCTCTGCTTCTGGGAAGCAAGTTTCTCGATGACAACACTTTTCAGAACCGCTCTTGGTCTGAGGTGAGCGGCATTGCCGTATCAGAACTCAACTCACTCGAGTTTGAGTGGGTCGAGTCCATGGGCTGGCGGCTATATGTCAACCTCGATCTGAGCAAGGACTACCAGGCTTGGCTCGAGAACTGGCGTGACTGGCAGGACATGAAGAAGCGACAGGTTGCTCAGGCTAGCCGCGAGAGGCTTGCATCTATTGTCCCCGCCATCGACACCGAGATCGCTAGATACTCTGGTCATCGCCAGTCTCCTCACTCGCGTTACCTTCAAGAACAGGTGGCCGAATACGAGCGTTATCAGGCTATGAAGGCCCAGCAGAGCTACCGACCTCGGGAGTCTGGCTGGGGTCAAGCCTCTTGGGGTGCTCCTCTCACACCTCCCGATTCTGGATACGGCACTCCAGACTATGCCATGTCTGCTACATCAAGCAATGAGCGTTACAACGAGTGGTTCTCACAGGCTGCTACTCAGTATGCCACTCGATATCCCCAGCCTCCTGCTCACACTACCTTCTATCCTAACTCTCGCCACAACTCCTACAGTGGACACTACTCCTACTCTCAAAACATGTGGGAACATCACGGTCTTGCTGAGTGCAGCTGTGCAGAGTGTGTCAACCCCATGAAGCAGCAGGTTCCCTATTTCGTGCCTCACGGCTACAGTCAACCCGTCATGGGTTAATCGTTTTTTTATTTATTTTTATTTTTTTATAAAATTTCACAATAATGGCTCTCCGATCGAGGGCGGGCTTGGTCTTGGAAAGAAGAAAAAAGTTTTTACAGGGTTTTAATTTTTTACGGCCACGATTTCCTATTTTATTACACGCATCCCGAGAACGATAAATTCGCATTCAGATACCCCAGGCACGACAAAATTGTTCATAACATGACCTTTCCGCGGATCATTCTCAGGATTTCACTCTACAGTCGCTACTGGATGACATGATCTGGCTGGCCTAATGATGTCCATCACGAGTCAGTGAGGCGCAACCACTTCCAAGTCAAGTCCAGATAAGCGACTTTTCCTTGTTGTTTTATTGGTTATATGTTCTGAAATGGTCATAATCGGCGTTCGGCTCTTTTTGTTTTACACTACACGGTTCCGGTTCGATAGACTTGCAGTTTCTTCGGTTTCCAAAGGCTCCTGCGCGCAACGGTTCCCTTCGTCTCATCCGCACCCAACAACTTATCAACTGGAGCACAACGCCGCTCGGTTGAGCCCTGGTGTTGACTAGACACGATCAAAAACTCAAGCGCAGTACAACCTCATAGATGGCGATTCAGCGAGACTTCATCGCTGCCACTCGCTGGACACAATATTCTGTGGTAAACACAGGACTGTTCACATCTGGTCACAATTTGTCTTGACCATCTTTCTTCCTCATGATCCTACGCTATGGCATAGATCGACAGCGAAACCTGATTCGACACAAATATGATAAGTCGGATGCTCGCAAAGCTACACGACATGAATCTTGAGGACCGTACATATTTCATCTTTTTTCTTTGCTTTGTTATTGCACGTGGCAGATATGGATTTTGACCACAGGAAACGGGTTCACACGACGGGGTTATGCATTGCGTTCAGCGGGTAAAACACGGGATTTGAATTTGATCAGTTGATCAAAGGGTTTGATATCATATTGTTTGTACTTCCTTGCGCGCCCACTGCCACAACTCCAACTTGGAGATCATCGCGATGGACGGCGCCAAGGAAAAGGAGTGTTGTGCTCTTGACTCTTGTCTTTCACAGGTTTTGGTGTCGGACATTGTGGTGCGATGTCACCAACGGGGTGTTGGGGCACCTGCTTTCCATCACGTCGGCTTAATGGAACCATTATACCGTCGATTTTGTTTTGCTATCATCTTTTTTCACGACTTGGTACGATTCTTACGGAATATTTGAGCAACATTTAAGGGTACGAACCGATGCAGCCTACAAACACCAGCTGCTCTGGACCTTGATGTTGCGAATCAACAACCCGAATGTATTTTTCAGCATTGAGAGTTGTTTATAGGTAGTTGTTTTTGTGTACGATGTGCGCAAATAAAAGGTGTTGAAAGCAATCTTTCTCGTTGATGACTTGGAATGGCTTGGCTCATTTCAATCAAATAACGGTAGTTTGTTGTAAAGTTTCCTATATGTGAGTCTCAGGATGGAATAAAAGCCTCAAGATAGCAGGTTCATTTAAGAGGTGAGGTCAGATCACATCCGGCGTCTTCCCCTGCTAGGAATGCTCGCAAGGAACATCTTGCATATATATAGACATGCTAAAACCAGAAGAGAAAAGTAATCATTTTGCAAATTTCTTCAACTATGCTGATCGTTCGTTTGGTGATAATTTGGGAATGTGATGATTCAGCCCAGCCACTGTTCGTTGGCCGGCAGATTATCGGATACCTGTCAGAGTACCAAAGCGGTGCTCGACTTTGACATTCCCACATCTCCTCTAGATATGATTTGATATTGTTTTTAAGATTTCCTTCCTTATTTTTACTCAGACGTGCATCTCAAGAGGTATACATACGACTTGGATGAAACCATGTCTGACCGCTTCGTGTCAGCAGGCAAGATTAGGTCATGTGGAGTGATCTCGAAAGATTCCGATAGTACAGAGTCAACCACTGGCCAGCCCCTGAACGCTTCTGCGAAATCGGAAGAATGGGAAGCTGTCCAGCAGCAGTTGGAGACTGAGAGGAAGAGGCGTGAGGAGCAGCGCATCAAGGCAGCTACTGGAGAAGGCGAAAAGAGCTTGTACGACGTTCTACAGGCAAACAAAGGTGTGGCTTCTCTCACAATGCGATACCATAGTACTAACCAGAAAACAAACAACAGCCGCGAAACAAGCTGAATTTGAAGAGCAGACCAGGTTACGCAATCAGTTTCGCGCGTTGGATGATGATGAGATAGAGTTCCTGGATGAGATACGCGCCAACAAGCGTGCCGAAGAGGAACGGGTGAAACGCGAGACGGAAGAAGGCCTCAAAGCATTTCGAGAACGGCAAAAGGGTGATGTTGGTCAAGATGAGCCCACTGACCCTCAACATGAAGGCGAGTCGTGGGACATTGGCCGTAAAAGAAAGCGCATCAAGGAGAAAGATGTTAAGGGTCTGAGACGAAAGGTGAGCACCGCCGAGGAGACTAGCAAGCCGGATGCAAAGTCAATTGAAGGTACAGGTCGGAGTGCTGAGGAGGAAAAGCCAAAAGAAACAGCTCAGCCAGCTGTTAAACAGCCTCAGAATAAGGGGTTGGCACTGGTGAGTTATGGGAGCGACTCAGATGAAGACGATTGAAGGAAGGTATCAAAGGAGAGCAGTAACGCCTAGGCCATGCAATGAAGAGGAGCAAATGCCTTGGGATCATAAGAGTAGAGTACAGTAGGCCATACTATACTGCACATATCGCCCCTCGTTCTATCATAAATGCTACGTCGGCACCAGCCCTTCGCCTGGTATAATATACAAAAAGTTGGACCATAGGTCATGAGATGCTCTCCATAAGTAATTGTAATTGTACACGAAACTACACAGCGGTGTCACCTCACACCGCGCCTCCTTTTATATCACGAACAACGTCTCGTCCTAGTCGTCGCTGTTCACATTGCCGACATTGGGTCGCATGGGTTTGGCTGTCACTGATTCAACAGCGTAGTTCCACAAGCTGCGGAAGCTTCCTTTGATCCAACCTTCCACCTCAGCCTCGGAGACCTTGATCTGGGCGGCGCGGGCCTCATCTTCAGGGGCAATCTCAAAGCGTCTCATGCGTTGTGCCAGCCGAGGGTCGATGATGACAGGCGCAGGCCAGATCTTTTCCTTGGGGGGCTCCGCAGGTGTCGTAGCGGAGTTGTCATCGTCTTGCGTAGGAGGTTCTTCGGGCTTCCAGACTGACTTGACCCAGTCGTTCTCCTCGTTCTTCAGAACAAGCTGCTGCTCATACTGGCCGTCGGTCTCGCGCCAGTCGCGGGATGAGGCAGCGAAACAAACAGCGGCGACTTCGCGACCGATCTCATCGGCGAGCTTACGGCGGTTGAAGAAGCGGTTCAGACGGACAAGGGTGTGGCGG
>JAADJG010000511.1:0-91489 GCA_012932025.1 Fusarium austroafricanum | reverse complement strand
TAGCATATAATTTGATGTCAAAATACTCCTTGTATCTGTGGCCAGGTAGGTCACTTAGCCACAATCCTCTTGGGCAAGAACTTTTGAAGGCTGCCTCTGTATAGTGGGTGGATTTATTATTATACATTTCAAACACCATATCTAGTATGAAGGGCAGCAAGTTTTGTATGCCTTACCAAAGGTACCTACTTAGTTGGTACAAATATGAAAACCCTGGGGGGAAAATATATATATATATATATATATATGTATATATGATAAGTGACAGTTTCAATAATAAGTGACAGCTTCAACGATAAGTGACAGCTTCAATGATAAGTTGACTGTAATCTATCAGATAGGTAGTATAATAATTCAGTTCACCCCTTTCTGATGCTTTTCATAATATGTTCCCTTCTCTGGTCTTACCTTGTACATGGGTAGCGAGGGTGCTGGTGTACATTTTATGGCCCTTTCCAGCCGCGGCATCAGCTTTACCACGGTTGGTCCCAGAAGCCTGTTCATGGCTTTTCTATAAACTGGCAAGGACGGGCCGTTCCTGCCGCAACCTACAGCGACATGCCTGTCAAGATGTACCAGTTTTTGGCCACTGTAGACCTTTTAATCTGACCTTTATTAATACCTACTTCCTTAGGTCCCTTATCTAGGTATGGCTACCAAGTAGGTAGGTAGTTGCCTGACGGGAGACTCTGCTTAAGACTTTTGCTGGGACCGACAAATAAAATTCCATCTCTCCTTGGCTTCCTCACGTTATCCTTCCCCCATCTCTCATCTCTCATCGGATGTTGGTGCGACGCAACCACCAGGGACGGCACTGTCCATTAGCCTCCATTTCTTTGCTTGCTTGCTGTCAATAGGCCAGCCAAAGCCGTGGCTGACACCAGAAAACAGCATCTCCATGGCCGCCATGGCGGTCAAGTTACCGCCCTGACCTATAGTAACGGCGGCTGCCGCATTATTGAGTGTAACACTCTTTCAACCGCCCGCATATGATCGTAGTCTCGTTAGTCCCTGATTCAGTCAACGGGCCAAACATGTCATCTAGCAAACCACATTGATCAGGAATGTCCCCAACACGCCAGGATCGAGATTTTGACCAGAACGTTCTGCCGTTGGCACCCCCTGTGGTTTTCTGCTTCTTTAAACAAGGGCCTGCCTGGTTGGAATGACTGTGTCAAGCCCTCGTACTAAAGACTGATGCGCCATCACTGGACTTCCTGTACGCCTTTGCATCTTGGTTCACTCAAGCCTCCCTTCCTATTCTCAATCCCGTTGCCGTGACTCACGGCAAACGCGTTTCTGGCCGGGGCGTTGTCGTCTAGTTTGTCCATGCTATATTGCTACTAGACTGCAAATAGCTCCCCCGAGTTTGCCGACGTGCATCTTCGTGTTACCATCGGACAGCCTCTCATGGGCGCACTTCAAACCCGCTTCCACCGTCACAACGGATCCTCGCCTTCGGCAATCCCATTTCGTCAACCTTGAGAGCCCATCCACACGAATGAGATGCCCTCTCCGCCATGACCTCCAGTCGGCTTTGGCCGAGGCTGGTGTTTTTGGACAGGTAACCCTGCCCGTTGGCATTATATCCTGGCAACTGGAGAGTTCTGTGTAGCCCTGGCGCTTCAAGGCGGCTGATTGCTGATACCAGTACGGAGTGCCAATTGATGTCGCAGCCTTCGTCCCATCTAACCCCACACTCATTTAAACCCTCCTCCCAGTCCCAGCAGTCTGGATGGTGGACTGTCGCAGGACCCCGGCAGACGCCCTAAGGCCATCGTCGTCAGAAAGCCCACATATATAGATCACTGAATTGCTTATTCTTGCCGGTCCAGATTCAGATGAATGAGCAGATCCCTTCTCTTTTTCTCTTGATTTATTGTCTAGCAAATTTTGTCTCCAGCTATAAGTGTTTATTTTGCTCAGTGACCTCATATCATTGAGCCATACGGACCGGCTTCATGGTTATCTCTATCTGCGGAACCGCCCACGAGTTCAACAATCAGTCGCACCGCTTCTTCCCGCTTGCCATCATTTATTAATCCTCTCTGGAAGCTGATTTATGCCCAAGGAGGTTGGGTTCCTGTGGAGACTGCACACTTAACCGAGACGAGCAACTTCGTTAACAGCCCAAATCGGCTATGTAACAGTATCGTCAGTCTTGCTTGATACGACACACAGTTGCAAACGATGTCAAGTACACAGACTCAGAGCTCATCAGCCACTTTGCTATGGGATAACCAAGGCCTGGTTCCACTTCAGAAGAACTTTGGTGAGGAGGATATAGTCTTATTATTAACACCTGCTGCTGTCCCTTTAGACCCAAGTCTTGCTGATGCAAGCGATCCTTTCGAGCCGCTTGGTCAAGAACTTGCACGCACATATCCCTTGACTCGGCACGTTCCCTATACCAAAGAGCGTGGTATTACCGGCATCCATGTGGCATTTATTAAGAGAGCACGGGTTGTTATCTTTGTCCTGACCGGTTTCTCGTCAGAGGAGGGTGCTCTTCAACTTGAATTCGCAGAGGTTGCTCGAGAAGTATGTGAGGAACGCCCTATAGTTCTTGTGGCCTGCTGTGACGTTTCTGAAAGCGGAGCTCGCGAGTACGGATTTCCAACTATTCTACAGTGTCCTGGGTACTTCGCAGCAGACTTACGAGCCGTCGCGGTTCTCTTGACGAGTGAACGACCACCGACAGCTGTCAAACCAGCAACGATTAGCGACTCTCCTCCCCCGCCGACTTGGTCACTGTTAAAATGGGACTACGATAAAGATCTACCAGACACACACGCTTTATGGGAGGCAGCTTTGCCTTCCAAGTTCCACCTCGATCGCTCAACTCTTGGTTCCCTTTTAAAACGTGATGGCTATGCCATGCATTACATTATTCGAGATCCTCAGAGCGGGAAGGCTATTGGGTTTTGCGCAACATTTACAACATTTACGGACAGTAGTGGTGATCGGCTGATTGGTTCAGTGGCCGCGATCATCGTTCAAAAAGAGTTTCAGGGCCAAGGTATTGGGCGATTGCTTCACGACGAAGTCGTGAGTAAACTCAACAAGATCCGAGGTGTCGGTATCATTCAACTTGGCAGCACATTTCCAAGACTACTATCCGGTCTACCAGCTCCTATAACTAACGCGGATTGGTTCAAGAAAAGAGGCTGGAACCTGGAAGAATCTACACCTGGGAATGGGCGACAGGTGCTAGATTGGCTCTTGAGATTCTCCGATCATCCAGTCCCTGATCTAGCGTCCGCTGGTTTGAACTTCAGACCATGCCTACTATCCGATTATCAGCAGGTTATAGAGATGGCAAACAAAGAATCGCAGAAGAGACATGGATTTGGGTGGTACGACCAATACGCCAAGACGATGGATAGCTGTTATGTGAACGATATTGTGGTTGGACTCGAGGGGGAAAACCTGGTTGCAGCGGCAATAACATATTTCCCAAATAATGGGAGTCCTTGCGGCGCAGATATTCCATGGCCCGCCGCAATCGGACAAAACATTGGGGGGGTTTCATGCGTCTGCATCAAAGGTGAGTTGCCAGCTATAATTTGAGATTTGAGCTGCACTGACGGTTGATAAGATGACGACCCAGACATGGTCAATCGCCGTGACTCAGTGGCAACTCGATTGCTTCTGGCTTGCCGGCAGACCTTGAACGAGAGAGGAATGGTGGGGATGTTTGTTGATGGTAGCAAATCGGATGAAAATGTGCTGCAATCTCTAGGTACGAGACAATATTTGTGCTTCTTGCAGCTGCAACTGACTGACTTTGGATTTTTCTAGGGTTTTGTAAATGGGCAGAATACAAGGAGCTTTGGCGTAAAGTCTGAGCACAAACGTCCCGCCCTTAATGCCAGAAGCTACAGAGTAAAGTACGTCAAAGACAACTGCTTGGGGAGAAAAGAAGCGTGGCTTGACGGAATTAATTCGAACCTCGAAATTTCAACTATGGCTTCACGAGCAACATTTCTTGCAGCTCTATCATGCCAACACTCTTTGCACAATGTCTCCGCCATATCCCCCATCTGTGTCACCCATCCACATCAAGATGCAAAGTCAGCAAATAGCAATCTAATAAGGAACTGCAAGGTTAGTTGTGACTGGCTGACTTTTATTTCATGCCATGAGGTACAGTACTGTACGGTTCTAGTTTTCAAATGAGATTACGAACTACATAGCTACAAGCAACTACTCGTAAGCATTCTCATCCATATATCAAATATCGGGCTTTTTCCAATGTTGTGTGACGCTTGTACCAGCTGCTGAGGTGCGGCAAAATGTCCGTAGTGGCTCTATGCACACTGGCTCGACGGTCCAATTTCAAAAACCCGCGATATGTATCAAACCAATATGTGATCCCTCACGTTGATGCGGGTTTGCCACCCGTTGATCCAAGCATGCTTTCGAGTTCTGTGGGCTTCTTGGCATGTCACTCCTTCCAAGCTATCACTTGTTTAAAAGGCGAGCTGCAGTCTATGTCTTGTCCTACAGTGGTGTGCTAGCATCGTGTGCCGCCTAACCGCAATGGTCCTTCTACCAAACAAGTGACACTGAACCTGGATAAATTCCTCGTCAGCACATGCCGAATGCGCCGCGCTTGTGTAACTATCGATGGATCATAAGCCCTCCCATCATGAGCCCAAGGTAGGCCAACAGCCACCCTAGACTGGTCCTGCAGATGGACTGTGGCAATGAGACATCGAAATGAACCAAACAGACCCAGGAGTCCAATCTGCGGGCCAAGCAGGTTACAAAGCAGCTTCTCAACCACGCAGCAGCAGCATACACGGGCGGCATGGAAACGGCATATTGTGCATCGGCTGATCAAGTCGGATGAGCTCTAGACATGGATGCACAAGCACATGTGGACTTTCAGACATGTGATTTGCAAAGGTGACGAACTATCGCATTGACGTGAGTGCCATCAAGTAATGCTGAGACAACCATAATTTGTGAGGTGTCTTCTCGCAATCAAAATGTTCTACTTTGAACCAGATACAACTCAAGGGTATATCAAAATAAAGCGGAAGCAGAACTGGACAGAAGACGGTAAAAAGAAGGAAACAAAGCCAGATTTGAAACAAGAATATAGTTTAGACCCAAAACAAAACTTTTCAAATACCCCTCATGACACCCTTATGTAGACAGACGCCTCCCACACTTTAAAACAACATGATGATTTTCGTAGTACAACTCTTTTCCTTGCTTTCCCCCATCCCATTCAATATCACACTGTTCAAGCCCATTTGGAAAAATCGACAGTGTCGGTGTGCGAATCTTGTCCGTGTAATGTTCCAACCTCAGTATCATTGGTTGTGGTAGATGATGATAACATTGAGGATCGATGTGATGTCTGCTCACTTGTGCTGGTGAAAAAGGTGGCTACGCTTGTGCGACGGAGGCTCGTAAAGCTATCGCGGACGGTGCTTGCTGGTCGCGAAGACGACGTATCTCCCTGCGGCAGAAACTGCTGCTGTTGGTGCAATGGAGTTGCGCCCCCAAGAGAGGAGTTCTGTGAGGCTGAGGGTGTTACTTGTCCCGATTTTGACGGTGTGTATTTCTCTCGGAGCCTTTTGATGGCACGTAGACGACTTCTCCATGAGCTGACATGCTCACCGCCTTCGCGGTTGGCCCAGACATGAGAGAATACCGAAGCATTGAGGGCCAGCAGACGGATTAGACCTGGTAGAGCCTTTAGAGACACAATCTTCATTTCTGAGGCAGGCGAGATTTCAGGAAAACCTGGCTTGCTCAGGACCTGCACACGATAGAAGGGCTGGCTGTGTTTTGATGTGTTTCTAGCAGCAATGAACGAGGCCCTTGAAGCTGGTGTGATAACGATGTGGACAAAATTGAAGTCGCCTGGGAAGGTATCAAATTTGAAAGGCAGACCCGAATCATTAAAGACGATGTTAACAAAATCATTACCAATGTGGCGCTTCTTCAGAGTGCATCGCGGGTCGTGGTCCAGGTTCGTAGGCATCTGTGTCGTTACGTGAAACACAATCTCTGTAACACGGTCCCGCCAGCAAAAAGTGTACTGGCCATCTGAATCAAATTCGCGATCGAGCCCATGAGTGTTGAATATCGCCCCCTTGAGCTTGGTTAATGTGCCAAGGTTGTTGAGGAACTCCATATAATCACTGCTACCGGAGACATTGCCGAGAATCTCAACTTCGTCAGTCTGCCCCTCTCCAATGTAAATGACACCGACTTTGTGACCATCAACGGTAGAGCTTCGGTCGAATACTCGAATGGCTCTTTCAACAGCATCGTCTTCGGGAAGTGGGATAGGCCGCGCTAGATCGTGGCCTTGGGGAATGGACGACATAAGCTGTACCATGATGTGGCTGGGCAGAATAGTATTAGTTGAGACTTGCCCCTCCCTGCTGATGTCAACGTAGTTGGGGGTCTGATGGGGAGGTGGTGGATCAAACGTCTCCCGAATCGTGAATGCCGAGGTGCCGGAAGGTTGTCTCTTGACAATCTGAGCCCAACCAGTGGTCGTAGCCTGGTTTACGGTGACGATACTGTAACCAACTAACCATCTCTTCTTTATAATCTCTCCAAATCGATCTGACGTAAAGAGAGGGTCTTGGGACGACTCTTCCACATCAGCGTATGTGTACCTCTGCATGAAATCGATCGAAGTGAGTGCCTGTTCGTTATCTGTGTGGGCGTCTTCGATTTCATTGTATATGTTCCTAACCAACCATCCAACCAAGCTGGCGCGGTCAGGCAACTTCAATGCAAGGAACCAAAATAGAATCACATGGTAGGCCAACGCGTACACATATTGTGGTAAATCGTCCGTTGCGCTTGGGTGTATCGCATCCGAAAGATTGGGGGCTGAGGTAGCCGGGGTAGACGGTTCGCTGGCATGACTGTTCCTGTTGGAAGCTTTCTTGTCTCTCACTGACTGTAGATACCGAATGCATATCCCAAACACGATCTTGTACTCCTCTTCTCTGAAATTCACATACACGTTGTGCAAACGGCTGAGACAAGCCAGAAACTCGAGGATATGGATAGAGACATGCGGTTGGGTGATGATAGTAGACATCTTGGTCAATAGCTGAACCAGTGATTTGCTAGTTGAGAGTGGCAATTCATGGCAGCATATAGACAAAGCATGGATGCAGCACTTCGCACTTCGTTCCCAAGTGGCGATACCATGCACAAACGTCTTGACAATCTCATCCTCATCCCCCTTTTGAAAGTGATCATGATAACTGAGGATCATGGTCAGACTGTGGAAGAGACAAATCGCCACATCAGCTCGCCTCAAGCCCGATGCGTTTGGCGGCTCTTGGAAGGAATTGGTCCGGATTTGTTCACAAATCAGTCTTCGCAGCTCCTGGATTTGGGGAATGGAATCTCTAAAAATGGCATGGTTGCTGAGTTGCGATGGGAGATGAACTAGTGCAAAGCTGTACACTTCCCAGTCGCAACCGTGCAACAGGCCAAGAACAGCCTCGAGCCAAGTAGCGATATCGAGGGCCGTGGTCTCAATATTGGCTTCTGGCTTTTCGGATTCTTCCTTCTGCTCGTGTTCTTCGGAACCAGGGTTATGAGATACTAGAACTGGACTGAACACACCCGTAACGGACTCGGGTAGAGCCTCAGGATCCGGAAGGCTCCAAAGCTGGTGATAGCGAGCTGCACTGCCAGCACTTCCCAGCAGGCCACTCCCCGCAGCGACACTTGCAGACCGAACCGGCATACCCCTTTCGTGACCCTGTCCTTGACTGAATGAAATACCGCGAGCAGACCTGGACGACCCACCGTGCTCATTTCTCAACAAGCGTATGGACTGTGCGGCCTCTTCGGCCTGCTTCTTCGCGTATGTCTCCGGGGTTCGACACAAGGACGCAGCAACAAAGTTAGTCTCGAGTGTCTTTGCGATAAAAATACGGTTAGCCCAATCGGCACGCAGCCTAAACAGGAGCTTCATAGCGGTCAATCGAGCATCGACCTCACAATGGTTCGATTTAACAATGTTAATCAACGCATGGTAGAGCCTCAAAGACTTGCTACTGTCATAATCCATAGTTTGCACCAACATCTTGACATAGCCTTTGGCGACCACGTTTGAAGGTGATTGTTCCTGTGGCAGACGCTCATGGGAAGATGTTTGAGTGAACGGGATGGGGGATGTGGACGATGAAATCGGCGACTTGAGCCTGTCGCCAATCACAATACCACGTAGAGCATCAACGATGTAGTCAAATAGCTCCATGTCGCAAGACACTACAACTGAGACCATGAGCGACATGATTCCCTCAAGAACTAGTACGTCCGTCTCTTCAGAAACATCTTGAAGGATGCTTTTGGCCAACTGAGGGATAAAGCTTTCTTCAGGATCATCACCCACCAGGTCCACGACTTCGTAAGCATCCATGATCGTTTCCAAAGCTCGAAGTCTGATCTGTGACGACCGATCTCTGTTGCCAAAGAATCCCTTCAGAACCAGGGCTAGGTTCTCCTCCCATTGAAGATCCGAGGGGGAGCAACATCTAAACTGTTGAAAGTAGTTCAAAACTGAGGATGCAGTTTCGTCAGGGAGGAATTGATGGACTTCCGTAAGAAAAGAAACAACAGTTGCCCGAGGGACAAACAGATCCGATTTCTGGTTGATCAGCACATCAAGCCGCTTGATTAGGGTGATGAGTTCTCGGCTAAGACTCTCCTCGGGCTTGTCATCTCTGGTGGGGCTACGAAAGCCGTCAAGGTCGTGTGGTCCAGGGATCGCTCGTTTGGAACACGTTGCGGCAGCCTCGAGTATCACTGACCAATCCTCGTCAACTATTAGACGATGCATGTGCTTGTCTCCGTCGTCAAAAAGAGCATTGAGTAGTTGAAGAATGGCAGTCAAAGTCTTGATGGAAGTTGCAGTCCTTGCAATTGTGGCCAGACCATCAGCTAGCAACGCGAAAGGGACACCTGGATAGCCATTCTCGGGGCTCTTGGATAGAACCTTTTGCAGTACGGCTAGGGCTCCCCGTATCTCTCGGTTGACATCTTTCTCTTTGGCCCCATCGGCAGGGTTGTTCCGTAGAATGTCCAATAGGATACGAATGGTCGCCTGACCGTTATGGCTTTTGAAGAGGTTTGAAAGCGTGTTCCACGAATCTTTTTGGAGGCTCCCCACCATGCAATAGATGGAGCTGAGCACTTGAATACATCCCTTGAGCTTGTCTTCCGGGATGGACCCAAATGTCACAATCGCATCAATGACCGCTATACTCGATCTGAGGTCTTCTTCCACGCTCGTGCTCATGCAAATTGCTAGTAATCGGTCGATCAACCCTGCCACGGCAGATTCGTCTGCATTGTTGAAGCTAAATTTGATGACGTCGACAAGAAAATTGAACAGCTGAGCGAGGTTCTTCTCTTCACCAGAAGCTACAGCGCGGTTTCGAGAAGTGCCCTTTGAGCTCCTGGACGCTTTCCTTCTCGCTGCGCGCACCACATTGTATGATTCCCACAACCAATTAGTCAAAAGAGGAAGAAGCTCGTAATCGAAGCCCGTCAAAATTCGGCCCCGCCGGGTGAGATCCACGAGAGCAGCCAATTGCAAATGGAAATCTTCTGAGTTTGCAGGAGCTGAGAGAGTCATAAAATATTCTTGGCGTTCGAGATCAGAAGAGGCCCCGTGCTTCACACACTCTATCAAGAGTTCCCAACCAGCTGTCCGTGTTGCAGCAGGCTTTGCAGGATCGATCAGGTCTTTTGCAGCATACCATATATCGAGAACAGGATTCAGAGGGTACTCGGCAATTGCGTATTTCAACGAGTTGGCAGCGGCAATCCGCTCGTTGGGAGAGCCATTTTTGAGAAGCTCGAAAGATTCCATATGGCTAGAGGATAGCCCATGAGGTGGGTTTGCAGAAACGGCCGGTACTGGGGCATGGACAAACTCGGCGGTCGGCTGGGCGCTCGTTGACGAAGGTGACGCTATAGACGGCGAGGATTTAGAGAGCTTGGAGCTTGTCAGACCCCGCAGGACATGGGCAAGGCCACCCTGACGGGATGTATCTGGGGATGATGGACCATCTCCTGGCTGCGGTGACATGTGCTCGTGTGAAGTCTCGTTGGGGTCTTGGTGACTAAGTGAGGCTAAACGGCGCAGCATGTTAGCAAAGATACTGAAGCCTGTGCACTGGAAGCTTCGTCATCGGTAAGGCAGAGTAGGTCGACCGATATAAAGCAGGAAGTATGAGGCAGGCGAAGAATATTCGACGGTAATGCGGCGGGTACAGAAGAAATCGAACGGGCTCAAAGGCTCGATGGGGCGGCTAGACAAGACAAAGCAAGTGAACTGTCTTGTATCGTGGGGTGCGAGTGCGACAGACGGAACGACGTCTCGGATGTAGTGTGCAGGTGCAAGTATAAGATGAACAGACGGTGCAAGCGAGTCTCACCGGCGAAACATGTGCTACCTAGGCCTAAAATGGGCCTGTGAGAGGTGGTGGATATATACGGAATAAGGCGTGTTCATTAAATGATCAGGAGACAACGGTCGTAGATGACGTCGGAAGCGCGAGGGAGGATATGTATCGTTGAAGTTAAAGTTAAGGAAAAGAGAGAGTAATGATAATGATAAACTGGGATCCAATAGCGCGGAGGTGGACGGAGATCCGGTATGGCACCACACGGCGGGGCGGGAGGCTGCCAGGCGGGCAGATCGGCGGAGGGCAGGCGACGGGAACTGCAAAAACACAGCACGGGCTAGCGCAGGAGGCGGTGGATCATTGATTGGGTTGCGGTAATGGATGTCAGAGCGAAGCGGTGATATAAAGTGGAAAGACGAGAAAGGATTGATCGATGGAAGGAAGGAAGGACGGAAGGAAGGGGAGGAAAGAGGCTGGCAGGTTAGGTAAGTTGGTAGAGTGGGTTTGGGAGATACTGTACAGCCGAATCCAACCTTACTTAGCCTTATCTCCATACTAACACAATGAGAATGGCCTGCGGGCAGATCAGTTCAGTAGGGTGCCTCCTGTAACTGGGCTTTCAGCTAATCGAAGTTCGGTTTCCCCTAACTTGAGCCAAAACAGATGGCCCCTTAGTGGCTTTTTATTAATGGCTACTTCTCTGAAGCACACGAACGGCCCACGGATTTATGTACGCCATGCCACCAAGCTGTATATGCGGTAAGGTACAACAGGCCAATCGCACCAATCCGGGACATTGAAAGGACCCTGAGGCTGTAGAGAAGAACAGCCTGCCTCTTAGCTACAGCGTACCTGCAGTATTGTGTTTGGTCATGGTTGTATTCGGGTATAGGTGTCATCACTAAGTCAAGCGAGGGGTGATGGCAATGACGTTGATAGGGTGAGGTGATGGCTGGGTACTAATCTACTAACCTGCAACATACTGTAGTATTTATGTTGCATCTTCATAGACTAACTAATTCTTCCGTCCTTGTCTATTAACCAAAGCAACTTCACATAGCTATTGGAGAGATACGATCAAGTTTCCATCTGCAAACTTGGATTAGTGGTCAAATCTATTACTTTAATTTTTGAATGGTTCGTTGAGATCCTAACTGAACTAACCTCTATATGTGCGAAGAGGCGGTGACAATGTAAGGAAGCTTAAGCTAATTTGATGCCAATTCCCTACCTACCTGGGTGCCTAGAGGCATGTAGTAGCAATGCGAATCATAAGCCATTTCAACTTAAGTACTGTGCTAATCGTTTTGCTTCCGACTTCACACCTATTCTCCTAATGCGGCATTGCTGCATGACAATGGAGAATCTCATCCATTGTTTAGACTACTCGTTGCCGGGCACTACTGGGCAACCGTACGCAGGTGTTCAATCCAAAGCTTTCTGTTACCTAGCATTCTTACCTAAGGAAGCTCTGGAGCTCATCAAATGCAGCTCAATTGTGCCTTGGGCTAGCTAGCTTATTACTCAAGACTTCTAGGCTCCATACCTATTGGACCGGACTTTTATAGGCCAGTGGAGGGAGGCCCAGAAAAAAAATTAGAGCTGCCCACGTTGATTTGTTTGTCAACCTGAACCTGCAACCTCTCAGTTCTTGTACTCCAAACTTGTCCTTACCCATCACCACCGCTTCTTCCTTTCTTCTCCTCGGTTTTTACGGTTCCTTCTTAAATCTCAGCCCCTAATACGTCCTCATCATGGCGGCCGACATTGGTCAGATTGCTCAGCTCCTTGACGCAACTCTTGATCCTACAGAGCATCGTAAAGGTACTTGATCTGTTGCATGTCCCACTCCTTCGTTGCCCCACGGTTTTGGTTTTGGAAAGCTAATAAACAATCATCATCAACAGCCGAGACTGCCCTCAAGCAAGAAGCTACGAAACCTCAATACTCTCTTGGCCTTCTCAACATTGTCAACTCTGACACCCTACCACCAAAGACCCGACTCGCCGCTGCCTTAGCTTTCAAGAACTTTATTCGAACAAACTATGTGGTGCGTCTTGCTTATCGATCGAGCGACCATGTTAAAATACTAAATGACGAATTCCTTGTAGGACGAGGAAGGTAACTACAAGTTGCCTCAAGATGAGGTTCAAGTTATCAAGGAGCGTCTCATTGGCCTCATGATCTCATCACCAGCCAACATCCAGGCCCAGCTTGGTGATGCAATTAGCGTTATCGCAGATTCTGATTTCTGGCGACGATGGGATACCCTTACGCAGGTGAGCTCTCGTCATTAATCTGCAATCGACTATCTGTATTGACGTCCTTTGATTTAGGAACTCGTCAATCGGTTTTCTGCTACCGACCCCAAGGTCAACGTTGGTGTTCTTGAGGTGGCACACTCCATCTTTGCCAGATGGCGACCCCTCTTTCGAACAGACGAGCTTTACATGGAGATCAACCATGTAATTGAGACCTTTGGGCAAGCTTTTGTTCAGCTTCTTGTGGTAAGTCCAGGCGGGCCATGCCTCCAACTGCGTTGTGCTCATTATTTCTGCGCATTAGACGACCGATAAGAAGATTGCCGAGAATACCGACAAGAAGGATGTGCTGCAAGGCTGGTTTGAGGCCTTGGATCTCCAAATCAAGATCCTGCACGATATGTCTTGTCACGACCTGCCTCCTATCTTCGAAGAGAACCTCGGTAGCATCTCCGAACTCCTCCACAAGTACCTCACATACTCAAACCCGCTATTGGAGACCGACGATGACACCGAAACGAGCATAGTCGACACTGTTAAGGCTGATATTTGTGAGCTCCTGGAGCTTTTCACTGTCAAATATGATGAGGATTTTGCCAAATACTGCCAGCCTTTCATTGAGAAGGCGTGGAATCTCTTGTCTTCTACTGGCCCCGAAACCAAGTACGACATCATCGTCAGCAAGGCTTTGCATTTCCTGACAGCTATCGCATCCTCCGCACAGCACTCTGGCATTTTCGAAAGCGAAGATGTTTTGACGCAGATTGTGGAGAAGGTCATTCTACCGAATGTGGCCCTTCGGGAGTCAGATATCGAGCTCTTCGAGGATGAGCCCATTGAATTCATTCGCAGGGATCTTGAGGGCTCCGATACGGATTCACGCCGCCGATCTTCTACCGATTTTCTTCGCAAGCTCCAGGAACGCTTTGAAGCCCCTGTAACAACAGTTGTGTCTAAGTACATCAGCCACTACTTGTCTCAGGGCAGCAGCGACTGGAAGGCCAAGGACACTGCCATCTATCTTTTCTTGTCCATTGCCGCCAAGGGTGCTGTCACTGCTGCGCATGGTGTGAGGACTGTTAACCCTCTTGTCAACGTTGTTGAATTCTTTGAGCAGCACATTGCCCAGGATCTTATCAACTCGCAGGGGGTTGAACCTATCTCGAAGGTGGATGCCATCAAGTATCTATATACTTTCCGAAGTCAGCTATCTAAGGAGCAGTGGAAGTTGGCTCTAGGTCCTCTGATCCAGAACCTAAACTCTGACAATTATGTCGTCTACTCTTATGCTGCCATTGCAGTGGAGCGTGTACTATTCCTCACAGACGATGCCGGTAATCCCATGTTTCCCCGTGCTGACATTGAGCCATTCGCCAAGGACCTTCTCGGTCATCTGTTCAAGCTCATTGAAAAGGAGTCTAGTCCTGCTAAGCTGCAGGAGAACGAATTTTTGATGCGCTGCGTCATGAGAATTCTGATCGTTATCAAGGACGGCGCTACCCCTCTGCTGGACAACGTGTTGACTCATCTTATTCTTATTACCAATGTCATGAAACAGAACCCCAGCAATCCTCGTTTCTACTACTACCATTTCGAGGCAATCGGTGCTCTTGTCCGATACTGCGCTCCTAGCAATGCTGCTCTCTTCAACGAGAAGCTATGGGGTCCCTTCCATCAGATTTTGGTCGAGGATATCACTGGTAAGTCGCACGCTACTCCTTAATTTGTAAGCATTATTAACATGTCACCAGAATTCATGCAATATGTCTTCCAGGTTCTGGCACAGCTTCTCGAATCTAGCCCATCTGAGACAATTTCGGACAACTACAAGGCTCTGCTTGGCCCTCTACTTAACCCCACACTTTGGGAGACTCGAGGCAACGTTCCCGCGTGCACCCGTCTTCTGTCTGCTGTCATTCCTCGGGCTTCTCAGGCTATTCAGGCAGAGAACCAGATTGAGCCAGTGCTCGGCATTTTCCAAAAGTTGCTGAGCGGCAAGAAGTCGGAGGTGCTCGCCTTTGACATCCTAGATTCTATTGTCAAGAGCTTTGAGCCGTAAGTCTTCACTTTATCGCTGCTGAGTAGTCATATCTAACTTTCCGCCATAGAGCTATCCTGAATCAGTACTTCGGTACCATTCTCAGACTCGTCTACACGAAGCTCCAGGGAGCTCCTGCCGAGTCATTCAAGCTCCGCTTTGTTCGCTTGTACCATCTTGTGTCTGCTCGCCTTGAGGCCGGTTATGGAGCCGACTACTTCATTAAGCAGTCCGACTCGGTTGATGAGGGCGTCTTCAAACAGGTTTATCCTGCCTTTGTTCTCGCTGAGACAGAGAAACTGGCTCGACCTGTGGACCGAAAGCTCGCGGTTGTCTCTCTCACCAAGACTCTGTGTGACTCGCAAGCATTCTCTCAACAGTTCCAGAAGGGTTGGGCCAACAGCTGCCGAAAACTTCTCTCCCTTCTGGTCAATCCTCCAACTGTGGCTGTTGGCGCTGGTGATGAGGTTGTCGCTGAGGCAGATGTTGATGACATTGGCTTCGGCATGTCATTCACTGCACTCAACACATGTAGAGTCTTGGCTAAGGACGATTTCCCTGAGGTTCTTGATGTCACCAAGTGGGTGAAGGAGTACATGGTCAGCGCCAACCAGCGACATGGCGGTGCCATTGAGCGCTTCATCGGCGAGCGACTAAGCCCCGAGGAGCAGGTAGCCATTGCCAAGTATATTCGATAAAATATGGGGGATTATGGGATGCATGGATGTATGTGTATGATGAAAGGGCCAGGAAACACGATACTGGTGTGAGAACGTCCTGGGTGGATTTACCAAGGATACCAAGGAAAGAAGAGTCTGAAGCTACAGTTGATGGATTACATTAAAAATAAAAGCATGAGAGCAGAACGCCCAAGCCGGCAATAATAAAAGATCAAGAAGAACCCTAATCAAGAAACAAGCTCGTAACTCGAGAAAATCCAAATAAACGCTCAATTCCAAACGAACTATTTTCCACGTGCCTTGCCCAGCACATCCCGAAACTGATGATATAGTAAATGGTTTCATAGTTTGCTATCGGCGTGCCCTTGTGCAATATACTGAATCAAGCACCCAAATGCATTATTCGACAGATATAATGAAACTCGATTCCCTCAATATGAACCGTGACGAGTGTGTAGACCATCAGTATATCCACTAAAATACAAAAACACCGATCAATGCTTAGGAAGACCGAAAGTCATCCGTTAACAGAAAACGCCTAGGGCCACGTAACCAATGGCCCCCTATCTCCATCGTAAGAGTCGTGACGATGCCATCGTTTGGTATCAAAATCGTACAAAGCATCTAAACTGTACCAAAAAACTGCTCATATCCTCATCTCATGTAGTCACATTGTGGCAAATGCTAAGTCAAATCTTTACTTTGTCATCAAGGCTTTAGTCCCAGCTAACGAGGGTTTGCGGCTTCGTAATATGGCGAACTCAAAACGAAGGTCCGATCTCAGTCGACGACGCGAACACTGTTCCGCCATCCACATCTCAGGCTGTAATCACCCAAGCTTCGGTCTTGATTTCGTTCTAGAATGCGAAGTGCGGATTCTTGTAAATTTAGTGTCTCACATGGTAAGGACGAGGACTGGAAGTCGATCTCGCTGCTTCCCCGGGGACTCCTCCAACTAGCGTTCGCCTAGACGAACTGTAAGCTGCTCATGCTCGATAATTTCTTAGTGGATTCAGTATAACTCAACCTTTTGGTAGCAGTGCTTGAAGTGGACAGGCGCTTCTCTCCATTCGCCCGTATTGAGGAATCATCAGATACTTTGTTGGGGGGCGCTGTCATTTCTAGCCTGGCCATACCGGCGATCATTTGAGGGGTGCTATTCGTTCTCTGCGTAGGATTCGGCCGAGTCTTTGCATGTGCAGTGTGCGGCCGCATGGGAGGCGACTGAGGTGTCATTGAGGTTCTGGAAACCGAGGAGCGGCTGGATGGTGACAACGGTGCCGGGTCGCGACGATCAGCAATGAATTGTAATGCTCGTTGGGTTGTAGGAGGAATCAAGGTTGGACCTCGTCGGTCAGGGACGCCTCCATACGCATCCTCATCTAAATCATCCGAATCACTATTATCATCTTCGCTAGAACTATCAGACGCCTCGAAGGCACTGCGCATCGCCATTTGTTGAGCTCGTTCGGCTTCTTCCCTCTGTTTTATCTTGTCGTCAGCTTCTCGCATTAATGCATCAAACCGAGCTAAAGAGCTCAACTTCTCCTCGCCAGGCACCTCGCGTTCTGAGCCGGGAATACATCGCATTTGGAACGCTCTATCCAAGATAGTCTCACGCGGCCCGGGTGGAGAGCTTGACTCTATTGTCGCAATAGAGGGATGTGGTGGTTGAGAGCCAATACTGCTGCGGCCGCGGATTGGCGAACTCATCGTGGATGATCTTCCCTGGGCAGATGTCCACCCCTCAATAAATTCCCCTTGATAGTCTCCCGTAGTGTTGACAGGAGATGGGAGATCAGTTGGAAGGACTGTGGTGTAGTGCTGGCCAGGAATTGGAAAATTCATCTGCTGAATTGGATAGTTGTTGCTTGAAGGGGAAGAAACATCGCTACGCTTTGATCGTAAGCTAGGTGATTCGGAACTGAATGTGAGCGGCCGTTCTCTGGTGGTGGTCGTCGTTGATTGAGTAGTTGTAGAGCTTTTATGTTGAAGACTTCGTGGATCAGAACGGCCGGATTTGTTTCCACTGGTTGGGCGAGAGAAATAGTCGGAGGTATCACGAGACATCGACGCAAACGGGTTAGAGAATTGGGGCGACATTGGGCTCTCTGGGCTCATAGGAGATTTTCTGGAAAGAATGTTGCGTGCCCACTCATGTAAACTCAGATGATGATCGTCTGGAGGGGTGCGAAACCAGACGGTCGTTGCGCTAGCTTCTTTACTGGATGATATAAGACCGGCAGCCCGGCTCGAACGTCGCTTCTTCTCTTTATCGGCAATAGAGATGACGAGGGTAGGAAGAACAGGACCCTGCTTGCGGTGATTGATCTGATGGACCTGGCAATCGGTGATAGAGTTTACCGGCCATTGCTGGATTGGCTCAGTGTCATCCTAGAATTCCAATGAGGTCAGTTGAGGACACTGGCTGGACTGGACAGTGGTCAGAATTACGCTCTGGATCTCGTACCTTATGTTTGTAGACAAAAATGCAAGATTCTTCTATGGGCAGTTTGGGGAAAGATCTACCACCCCCAAGACTGTTATTGCGACCGTTGGATATCAACTGAGATTGACTAGGACCACCTCTGGTGTTGCGTTTTCCCACGACGACATATCGTACCTTTTTTTTTTTTCGTGACGTGAGTAGAAGCGCGAAATGGGTGGGTGATGAAGAGGACTTACCTTCCAAACAGCTCTACCAAGAATCTGGCCCCGTTCCGGAGGGACCATGAGCATCCCTTCCAAGTTGTCCATGGTGGATGAGCGCAGTAAGAATATGTGCAACGTGAAACCACAGTACCTATACGAGACCGGGGCAATCAAGAAGCCAAAGCGAACGAGCGAGATCACAGTCGCATCATGAGAACTGAATCATGGGTGAAAACCAATGAAAGGGCTGAGTACCCCGAGAGCAGGAAAACAAACAAGCTCCAAGGAAGAGAACTGCAAATATGGCCAATCGAAAATAAACAGGGTGCACCAACAACGAAGTTGAAAACCCGTTGACGTGGAATGTAGAGAAGAAAATTAGAAGAGTCGAAAGATTCAATGATGTTGGTGGCAACCGGGCAGAAGCAAACTAAAAGGGGACTCGGCCGGAAAATGGAAGGTTCGGCAGCTGTTCGGAGACGGGACGGGCAGATCGAAAGGAAGCGGCCAGCTAAGGTACCAAAAGTAGGTACCTGTGTAGGGAGGTAGGTTAGTACTTAGGTATAGTGAATACCTGGTAGGAAGGCAATAACCGTCCTGTGTCTCGTCTTAGCAAGCGGAATAGAATAAAAAAGAAACCTAAATGAACGAAAGGGTTGCTTGATGAAAAGGATGACAGGTTCGACTTTGGGTTGATGTGACTCTAGTCCCGTCGGTTTGTTTGGCTGCTTACCTACTTCCCTCCCTAACCACCTAGGTACCTGCTAAGTATGTACAGACGTAAAATACTAATCTAAGGTAAGGTAGATAACTACCTACAGCTGGTTGGCTAGCCGTTTGTTTGGTCTTCGTTTAACCGACCGTGACCGTGACCGGCCCCTGTTGGAGATGGGACGGGTGCGGGAGGAGACCATGATGAGATGGTCTTAGCTTGTCCTTATCTATCCTGGACGAGACATGGACATGGTTTGCACGAGGTTCACTAGAGGCAGGACCCCACCTTTGATTGAAGACCGGGGGAAGAGCGCGAGGGGCGATGCGGGTGGGTTGGTGCTAAGGCAGGTACGGAGGAAGGTACATACGACCAGGAATCAGGCGAGATTAACTAAGTTTCGAACAGAAATGGAAGGGATGGCTTTAACATTGATAGAACATTTTCCCCTGTCGACAAGACGTGTTATGTAGTGCCCACAACTTACCAGCAACTAGTGCAACTAGTGGCATTTACCGGCTGCAAAGCTCTGATCTGGGTTGTTCAGGCACATCAAAGTTGGTCTTTTGGTGGGAGGACTGAGCGTAAACATCTTATTGAGATGTTACAGTATCTGACCACATTGCATTAGATCTCGCAGGGTCAAAGTGTGGGAGAAATAATAAACGTGCACATATATGTAAGCACACTTTCCAGTTCTGGATAACTTTTGAGAGACTACCTGAGGTAATTAAGAAGTCAAGCAACACCTCAGATGCAACTGACTCGGACAAGCTTGGTGGATCTATCATATTCTTGTAGAGCCTGAAAAAAACGACTGTTTTTCTCTGGTCTATTGCATGAAATTGACGAAGAATATTCAGCCCATCCCTGTCCACGTTTTCGCTGTGATGCTACAGTCGAAGTGGATGTATCGACTTGTTCAGAGAGTCAATAATTTGTAATTCTACTCCGTGGCAGTACCTAGCAGGTAAAGAGCTCCAGTAAATATAGTACCTACCTAGGTTCTCGCGGTAGGGAGTTGCCTGAGCACCAAATTGGTAGACTGGCACCCGAAGGGCAAGTACAGTCCCCATAGAAGGTGCCACAGATCTATTGAGGTGCCCCTCCTATTCCCAGCCTGTGTCAGCAGAGGAGGAATACCATCTGAAGCTGTCGTCCTTACCTGCAAGCTGCAGGGAGCACGACTCAGGATCGCGCCTTTCTGGCAAGATTACGTCTGCAAAGGTTGCATTAGATTCTCTCCTTTACAAGCCACAAATTGAACTGGTGGACCGGTTTTGCCACTGAGAATGTTTCGTTCCAACACCCACAGTTAAGGTGCTCCTTATTTTCGTCGGCTGGTGACGCTGGTCAGGGCTATTTCGTCTGAACTTTTGATTGCTCGGGAGATCATCTCAACGCCATAGATGATGGATGCCACGTTCAGGAACGTGTGACCGCCTGTGCAGATATTCGCATCTTTTCAGGGGTCGGTGTCCAACGAGGATCGGTTCCAGCAACTGTCGCTCCCCTGTCCATGATGGGCACTCTACTTGGGAAACAAACGATATCATGAGGGTCGTTCTCCCACCAAAAACCAAAAACCAAAGCCCACGTGCCCGTGCTCACGTCTTACTGTAGCCTGTGCTTGTTCAATCCATGGGTGGATGTTTCTCGACACATGGTATGCACGGAGTGCGGTATGTCATTTGCATGGATCACCCCAGGATCGAAAATGCAAAGGCCTGCCTTGCTGCAAGCTCTTGAGTCAAAAGCAAAGAAAGAAAAGTCAAATATATCAACATGAAGTAGATCGTTGGCTTACGCATATGCTGTCTTCGCGCGGCTGGCTTTACTCACAACAAAACAAACCATTCCGCAGGATCAACCTGAATTGATCACGATGACATTCTCACAGGGCGAGATAAAAAAAAATTAAATCTCTCCTTGCTCTAACATCGCGCTACCAGCGTAGCGTTCCATCAGGGATACTGTTCAGCACACTCTCATGACACTACAATCCGCGGCGCCGGCCCATCCCGTCTCGACCTCCAGATCCCCCAAACAAATCAACACATCATTGATACTGTTGGCTGGAGCATACTTACCTCGGCATCTTCCCGAGTCTTCATCCCCACTGACTTTTTGGATTGTCAAATTTGCTCTAGGTCATACCATAATCACCCAAGGGCAGAACATGCAGGAAACAGAATGAACTCGTAGCTCTGATGAGCACTCAATTACTCAACCGTCAACCTCTGGCAGGCCTAATCGCTCACACGAGCCAAACGTCAGCTCTCCTACTTGATACCTTGCCAGATACACTACGAGATACCTGACCCGTCGGTGGCCGCTCCTGGTCCACTAAATCTTGGCTTGTATGCAAGGGTAAAGGAAATATCAAATCCCGTCGGGGTATTTCCAGGGTCTTGGGGTGACAATTGACATCAGTATAGGTTGCCTTCTCGTCCTCTTCCTGAAGAAGCTATCATCTCCACGCCTCATAACAAGGACTTAGAGCCTGTCGACTACCGAGACGTTTCCATCCTCGCGTGGCCGGGATAATGTCATGGCCCTGGTTCGAAACAGACTGGCGGTATCATTGCCCCTTTCTCTTCCAGAACCACCAACGGTCACCGCATCAGGCAAAAATTTCATGTGGTCCTTGCTCAGCCTCCTCAGCAAATATATCTTGTTGCGAGATGCCCTTTCCACAACACCAAAACTGCGTCCGCTTCGGCCCTTTCTTTGAACCTCGGCGCTGCTTATCCCCCATCACAATGTGCACGCCCTTCAGCCATGCGAGCCATGCTGCTTTAGCGTCAGGGGTGAAGGTGGTCTCAGTGTTTGCATGGCTCGATAATGCACGGATCACCCATATGTTGACAGGGGCTCAACGAAGCCAAGGAGAATGAGCTTCGACCATACCAGGGATAAGTCAATAACCAACCCCCACATCCTGATCCAACGCTCCACGGACTTAAAGATGGAGGTCAATTTATACAGAACCCAACGGACTTTGGCTAATATTCCGCCATTTCGATCCGAAACTTCTCGGATTTGAACTTGCCAGGTCTGCATGAGTTGATGAGTCGCTATGCCAATTCACTAATAAATAATTTCATTCAATGAATAGTGAAAAGAACTCTGAACATGGACGTTCTCAAATCTATCTATCTCTTTCCTGTTCTCACTTGTTGTTGATAATCCAAGAGATAGTGACAGGATGGCCTTGAGCAAGAAACAAATGCAATTCTGATGCTCCGTATCCGAGACGATCTCGTTCCGTCTCTGTATGGTAAACCCGCAGAAATGGAATACAAATGCTGATATTCTCTTGCAGCCACCAACAAAGCATCATAAGTCGTCAGCATAGGTCTTGCAGTAATGTGATAAATACTGAGCTCATATCATGACGTGCACTTCACAATATGCAAAACAGCCATCAACAAGACTGAAGTCTTTCGAAGTTAACGAAAGTTCTAAATAACCAGAATTTCTAACATAGTGGTCTCGAAGTACACACAAATCAATCCAGCAGCCTCTGTTCGTCCAAGAATACGATGGTTAAGAAACCAAACTGTACATCGATCTTCGCTCTTCAGCCAGGACAACATCTATGGTGAATCAATAGCGTCCTAGCACATAACTCTGACACTCTCCTATAGCTCACCCTGTATTTTTCATGAACTTGTCAAAAGGCTCTTCACTCGACACAGCTTCGTGGCTTTTGTTGGTGGATTGTTTGAGTACTGAAAATAGTGCCGGGTTGCTAATTCACCACAAGCTAGCCGCTGTAAAGATTCCTCTTCTGAGGCTGTGGCTCAGGACGAGTAAGATGATATCGAATACACAAATGGCGTGCCATCCTGTGCTTAATCTGACCAGTATTGCAAGGTCTGCAGGTGCCGGTAATCATAGACTCTTCGTTCCATGCATCTTGCTAAGCTTGGTTCGTTCGAGTGTCAGTTACCAACAATCGTGGGCGAAGTTATGATTTAACCCTGGTCACCTTTCGAGTGTCTTCACTGCGTGATTGCAGGCTTCTTGTCCCATCTCCCACAACTCCACTTGTCATGGATATCGTCAGTTATCTCCACATGTCAAAATCGACAGCGGGTCGTTCTCTATTGCTCCAGTAACTTATCTGGCCCTGTAAGATCCCAAATTCGTGGTTCTATGGCGTTCATTTCGGGATTGCTAGGAGTATTTCAAGCTTGGTATATAGTCACGAGATCTGGCTATATTCCAAACTGCGGCTCTGTTCAGCAGACCAAAGGCTGTGAATTATTCTTTACTTCTGGCTTAAAATTATAGAAGATTCGTGCTCCTTCCCTTGACCATGTGTGCCTGAAGTTGGAGGCCATGATAACACAACCTGCTGGTTTAAAAAGAGAACCCTGATATTTGACCCTGACACTCAGACTTCAATAGTCTAAATGAAAATATTGGTATGAATGACATGCTTTCTCTGGTATGGGCGATTAAGGCGACCTCGAACTGTTTGTTCTGTTGCTGGTAGATCCAAAATTCTATTATGCCAACAAATCGCGCGAACTTGGCGCGAAGTCATACTCACCCACCTAAGAGCTGTCCTTCCGGATCTCAATTCTCTCATCCCGAACTGTAGCGAGCCAGGGGCCAATATGTAAAGTGTTCGTGAAGCCGGTACTCTACACTCATGGAACTGTCTACTTAACAAGGAGCGGCGGACTTGAACACATTCCGGCATTTCGCTCTGTGAACCAACACCCAACCTTAACGCCAAGATAATAACTCATTCCCGGTTCTCTCCCAACTCATGATGATATCAGTTGTATTGGTATCAGGAGCATCCTCCTGCATCGCCGTCACATGCATTTGTTACCGTCCACCCCTCTATAGAACCAACACGAAGCGTGCCTATCGTATCCTGACTGCCAATAAAGAGCCCTGGAGCACATTCGATACATCCGAGAGTCTGAAAAGATGCCGCATCTATCTCTCCTCTCTTCCCCAACCGTTGACCACTTGATTATGACGAGCCCTTAGTTCGAGACTAACTGCCTTGTTGGACCAACTGTGCGATTCTTGTTAGCTGTTTGTTCGACTACGAATTGACTCCAGCAATGCAAAGGGCACTTACATCTTGAGTCGGCCATCGTCCCCGCAAGACGCTAGCATGTATGAGTCGGTCGGATTCCATGCAACAGCATTACATCGGGGAACGTGTCCATGCAGACGCTCGACAGCGGCGCCAGTGTTTTTGTGCCATATCAGGATGTTCCCATCTTCACTGCCACTCAAAACAAAACTCTCGTTGGCTCCACCAAACGAGCAGCGGATGAGGTAGTCACCGCCTGTATGCCCGAAAAACTTCTGCACCGAGTTCCGTGTCAAGAGGTCAATGAGCTGGGCCTCGCCGTCGCTCCTATTGACGAGCAGATGACGTGAATCTTGGCTGATGCTAACTGACGTTGGCCGCGCTTTAAGTTCCATATCAAACTCTAGTTCTAGTGTAATGGCATTGTAAACGTGGATTGTGTGGAAATTGTCCACGGCCACGAGCCATCGACCATCTGGCGATCCACATAAATCCTGTACGCGATGCTTCTTCCCCCAGTCGGACTGTTCGCTGGTGTCCACGTTCAGGGTGCGTAAGCTATAGTTAGGATCTAGCGTTCCAACAACAAATGACCGACTGTCATTAGCCCAGACGCAGCCGCTCACAGGTTCTGCAAATCGAGGGAACTTTCTGATTAAATTCCCGCCCTGCAGTTCATTGTTAGCATAACACTTAAGTGTGAAAGTGACAACTCACATGAGTAGCCCACAATCTTGCATGCCCATCTCTTGAGCAACAAAGAATCAGAGAATCGTCAGGACTGAATGCAATGTTTCCCACGCCGCCTTCATGGCCGCCAAGGACCTCCAATACCTTGAACGTATGTGTATCCCATATCATGACCTGCTCGCTAGCACCGCAGGCTGCTATCTTAGACCCATCATGTGAAAACTGGACTTGCCAGATCTCCTCAGACATGTCCGATAGCTCTAGTGCTACCTCTGTTGGGAAGTTTCGTCTATCGCAGAAGTGATCTGAGTAAAGTGAGGGCGATAGCGCTTCAGTATGGTACAAGCAGGTATCAATCTGGCTCTGTTTGACCTGCTCAAGAAGAACCGCCAGGCGATTTTCAGGGAGCATGACCGAAGGTGATATGCATTCTTTATCATGTCAGCATGTGTCCAAATGTGTTGCTGGAATACTTACTTGACAACTCCGAGAGTAGCATTTTTCGAGACTGTCCATTAGCACCGTCCCAGTCCGCCTTGGTCATTAGGTCTTCGACGGAACGACACATGAGGAGGCCTGATAAGAAATGAAGCTTCCCAGTGTCATGGGATAGCGGGGTCAACTCGCTCCGAAGTACAATTAGAGCCCGACTGGTATCCCTCTGTTCTAAAAGCTCCAGAAACTTCTGTTGTCGTAGCCAAAATTTCATCGCATTGCAGTCTGCGCCCGGCGCCAAAACAAGCCCATTTCCTTGACCTTCAGTCTCAAAAGACGCGCCACCAAGCAGGTCTTCGGCCATGGGCCATGAACCACTCAGAACAGCAGTCCTGAAGCCGGCTACGGTCGGACTCTCCAATTCATAGCCACTCTCTTGGCTCACATTATCCGCGGCAGTGCGATACCCCATATCGGACAACGCTTGTATCAATAGTCGGGTCACCTCCTCACGATCGTGGCCAAAGTACTTTGACGGCTGTTCATTGCCTCTTGTCGCAGCACTGCTCTTATCTCGACTTGACGATCCGTTCAAGGCAGTTTTGTTACCATTAGTAGCCCCCACAGACGCTTCACTTGACCCATTGGAAATTCCTAGAGGAGCACCATTATGGGGATCAAGACTGTCGCTCCCACCCATCATATCGTTCCCTCTTCGTCGCTTAGCAGGAGGCTCAGTGATAAGGTCTTCGCCCGGCGTGTGGGAGCTGTTGGTCCGGGGGACGGATGGGTTGTCAGAAGCTGGAGAGCGTTGACGTCGTCCGAGTATCCGAGCCGGTGTTTGACCCGGAAGTCGTTCAAGGTTGGCAGCCGAAGAACCTATATTCGCGATGCCAGTCCGTGCTTGATTCCGGTTTTGTTGATAGGCTTGAGGAGTGGTCGAGGTGAGTGCCAAGGGAGCGGCGGAGGGGTGGTCAGAAACAGCAGTGCTAGAAGAATTCAGAAGAAGATGTGGCGTGTCTGGATCACTGGGAGTGGTGTCGTGGAGATCGGGGTTCGATGGCTCGCCGGAGGAGTCCAGGACGGCCGCTCCGCGGTTTCCCGCCGCGGTAGAATCTGGGTTGATTAACAAGAAGCTGGCTTTTGGCCAGAAAGAAGCAATAATCAGGCAAGGCTATGAAACAAGAAGAAGCTTGGCTCTGTACCAGCTGGGACGAGGGCCGTATGGAGCTGTGATATTGCAATGGAATTTAGGTAGATAGGTATGTAATGGATGGTGGTTGGAAGCGGGAGGTGGAGGTGGTGGCGCTCGATAGTCGTGGAAGTAAACGTAAAAGGCACCTCACTCCAGAGAGGCAAGGTGCATGTGACAAGGCGATGCGTCTCTGAGGTCCGGGTGAGAGAACGTTAATAGTTGATAGCTAAGGCACTTAAATCCTGATAAAGGGGAGTGAGTAGATGGGTTTGTGAGTGCCGTTGAGGAAGAAAGTTGGATACCCATGGTTATTTTGTTGTGTTAAGGTATTGAGTACCTTAGGTGAAGACGTCTATTGTCCGTGCAGGTAGCGACTGTCGTGAAGTCACCCTAACATGGATCGGATGGATGCTCCTCAGTGGAGGTGTACAGCTCACTGAAGCTCACCTGCAACGCAACCTTACCCCTGGAACTGTAATGATCTTTAGTGGCTGGGTGACCTGGACATCAGGGCATCATTTAGGTACCTTAGC
Source organism: Fusarium austroafricanum (assembly GCA_012932025.1). NCBI lineage: Eukaryota > Fungi > Ascomycota > Sordariomycetes > Hypocreales > Nectriaceae > Fusarium > Fusarium austroafricanum. The sequence goes on along the minus strand of JAADJG010000511.1, from coordinate 64,816 downwards.
TAATAGGGTTTTCTGCTGTGAGATGAGTATTCAGGTTGCATGATGCCCATCATATTTGCACTATCACATCCAATAGCTCTTCCTCTTGTCGAAGTAAACTTTCAACTACGTTAGTTATTCAACTCTACGTTCTCTAGTAGTATCCCTTACTTGCACAGAACCTGAAGGATTCATGGATATATATTCTTCCCCATCCTCTAGCGCCTCGGCTCAAGATGCAGTGTCACCCCCACACCACTGCAGCCTTAGCTGATGACGTTCGAATCCCATCGTCACCACAAACTGAGGTCCGGATAAATACTTAAGGGGAGCTTGAAACGCTATGCTCTTTCTTGTCATTCATTCGTAAAGCTGCCTACCCAATATCTTTATCTACCGTAATGCCTTAGTATCCCTAGACTTACCTCAGATATGTACCTCCCTTCTATATGGTTAGTGGCTCTATCGCATCGTCTGCGATCCCGTCCCTTGTGACTGTCCTGACCCACTGCTTCTTTACATCCAGAGGAACCCGTTTATCATGCGCATGATCATCAACGCCATTTTAAGATTAACGTGCTTTTGTCTAGACTAATAAGCAAAGCCTAGGAGCATGGTTGGCTAGGTATTTCTTCTATCTTTCCATGTTCCATTGCGAAGAACTCGAGAGCAAATCACCTGGCGTGGGTCTTTGCCGTATAAGTATGTTTAGTTCAGAGTAAGCTCTGTGAAAATACTGCCATGCAACGCATTTGTTGCCATTGAACTTGACCAGATACAGCCGCCCTAACATGACTACTCAGCTATTTTATTTGACTGATTTCTTTTGTTTCAAACCAAAAAAGGAAAGAGGAAAACTCCCTCGTTTTGTTATGGGCATCAGCCCAGGTGAAACATCCAAAAGCTATCGGGTATTGAGGCCTCCAGCAATAATAAGAAGCTGCCTAGATAGCCATGTCTCGACAATTTCGTCATCAGCTCCTCTTCCATTTACCAGTCACACAAAGGGAACAGTTTGTTTCTCTAGGAATCATCATGAGCTGACGAGGCATCAGGCTGCAGAATAAGTGTCTCCATTTCAGCCACAGCAGTATTCAAAGCCGTCACGTGCCCTCTTCTTGAGAGGAAACGCCAAGTGTTAGGAATTATTTGTAAGGCAACAAGATTGGAGATTGGGGACCCTGCGCCACTCTGTGGCACAACGTAAGGACGTAATGCGGCGTGCAATTCTTAGTGCCATTAGGCTCGTGAATTCGGTGTCGTCTTGCGAGTCCCTCCTTTATTCTAGCATCACCACGTATTTCCCATATACTCCAACCTCCGACCTTCCCACGGTTTCTATTCTCAAGATCCATATAGACGGCAACCTTGGACACATACCAGGGCTGTTGTGACGCTTATACTCAAGCTCGCGCAACGTTTCCTGCAGTCTTTTACCCTCGACCGCTTCCCGAGACTCAACTGAACTGTCGGCTCCCCTCCCACACTTGTCGTTCTCGACCGGCTCGACTCTACGTATAGTCTAAGTTTAAACACAAAGGCTCAAGCTGGAAGAATCTACGAAGATGAGCGGCTCCCTTGCTTCACAGGGTGGCATCTCGGACCCCGCCCTGATCCAGTTAGTCACAGCGTCAACTCTCCCACTATATCATACCTCTAACTTCTATCGACAGACTCGTCAATAAGCTTCAGGATGTTTTTGCGACTGTTGGCGTCAACAACCCTATCGATTTGCCTCAGATCGCCGTGGTGGGAAGCCAGTCAAGTGGAAAGAGTTCAGTTTTGGAGAATATTGTCGGCCGAGACTTGTGAGTTTACCGCATACCGCCTATATTTGATGCGTTTTTAAGGACTTCAGAACTGACCGCTCATTTCAGCTTGCCTCGAGGCTCTGGTATCGTAACCCGACGTCCCCTCGTTCTCCAACTCATCAACCGTCCGGCACAGAGCAATGGCGTGAAGGCCGAGGAGGTTGATACCACCAACGATAAGCAAGCTAATGCCGACGAGTGGGGAGAGTTCCTTCACGCCCCTGGACAGAAGTTCTACGACTTCTCCAAGATTCGAGACGAAATCTCTCGGGAAACAGAAGCTAAGGTTGGACGAAATGCCGGCATCTCCCCAGCTCCTATCAACCTTCGCATCTACTCCCCCAACGTCCTCACCCTGACCCTAGTCGATTTGCCTGGCCTCACCAAGGTCCCTGTTGGAGACCAACCCCGCGATATCGAACGACAGATCCGAGAGATGGTTCTCAAGCATATTGGCAAGTCAAACGCCATCATCCTTGCGGTCACCGCCGCCAACCAAGATTTGGCCAACTCGGATGGTCTCAAGCTGGCTCGAGAGGTTGACCCTGAAGGTCAAAGGACCATTGGTGTCCTGACCAAGGTTGATCTGATGGATGAGGGAACCGATGTCATTGACATTCTATCAAACCGTGTCATTCCTCTCCGACTAGGCTACGTCCCCGTAGTGAACAGAGGTCAACGAGATATCGACAACCGAAAGGCCATCAACCAGGCGCTGGAGGCCGAGAAGAACTTTTTCGAAAACCATAAAGCCTACCGAAACAAGAGCTCCTACTGCGGAACTCCTTATCTCGCCCGCAAGCTTAACCTCATTCTCATGATGCACATCAAGCAGACCTTGCCTGACATCAAGGCCCGCATCAGCAGCTCTCTTCAAAAGTACTCAGCTGAACTCGAAAGTCTTGGTCCCTCTATGCTTGGTAACAGCGGCAACATTGTTCTCAACATCATCACCGAGTTCACCAATGAGTGGCGTACGGTTTTGGATGGTAACAACACTGAGCTGTCCAGTACTGAGCTTTCGGGTGGTGCTCGTATCAGCTTTGTCTTCCACGAACTTTATTCCAACGGTGTCAAGGCCATTGATCCCTTTGATGTTGTCAAGGATGTTGATATCCGCACTATTCTCTATAACTCCTCCGGTTCTTCCCCAGCTCTTTTTGTGGGCACCACGGCCTTTGAGCTGATTGTGAAGCAACAGATCAAGCGCCTGGAAGACCCCAGCTTGAAGTGTGTTTCCCTTGTGTATGATGAACTGGTGCGAATCCTGTCGCAGCTACTCGCTAAGCAGCTTTACCGCCGATATCCTCAGCTCAAGGAGAAGATTCATGGCGTGGTGATTGCTTTCTTCAAGAAAGCCATGGAGCCTACCAACAAGCTGGTTAGAGATTTGGTGGCTATGGAATCATGCTACGTCAACACCGGCCATCCCGATTTCTTGAATGGCCACCGAGTAAGCCAAGCCAGTCTTTGGTTTGTTTAACCAGTCGCTAACTTCATTTTCTAGGCAATGGCAATGGTGAATGAGCGATACAACCCAAGTAAGCCCGTCCAGGTTGACCCCAAGACTGGCAAGCCACTCGCATCGACTCCTCGAGCTGCAAGCCCGACTGTTCCTGATCCCGAGAGCGCTGGTAACTCGGGCTTCTTTGGTAGCTTCTTCGCGGCCAAGAACAAGAAGAAGGCCGCCGCTATGGAGGCTCCTCCCCCTACTCTCAAGGCTTCTGGTACTCTGTCAGAGCGCGAGAACATTGAGGTCGAAGTTATCAGTACGTTGACAAAATAAAATTTTCTTTATTAACTAGTCACTGACCGCTTTATAGAACTGCTTATCTCTTCCTACTACAACATTGTTAAGCGAACCATGATCGACATGGTTCCCAAGGCTGTCATGCTCAACCTTGTGCAGTAAGTCCTTGATAATCCTTTCTTAACTCTACGCCGTCTAACCGCGACGATAGATTCACCAAGGACGAGATGCAACGAGAGCTGTTGGAGAACATGTACCGAACCGACACATTAGACGATCTCCTGAAAGAGAGTGACTTCACAATCCGACGGAGGAAGGAGTGCCAGCAGATGGTTGAGTCTCTCTCCAAGGCCAGTGAGATTGTTAGCCAAGTGCAGTGATGTGGTTCATGAACGAAGGCTTTTGTCATTACTTCTCAACTCGGCGTCAGGGTCAAGCTGGACCCGTCTGCAGTTTCTTCTCTCCATGAACCAAACACCCAATGGGATCACTGCACAGCAGTTGTCTCCCGACCTCCTTGTCACGACGTCCCGAGCATTACTATTTTTTTCGATACCACAACTTTTCAGGAGGAGACCTAGAGTAGACTGCTTAATGACTTGCATTGAGGCGCATGACTTGATCCATGCGCACGACAGAGGGTTTGGAGGCGCGGTTCCGTCTTGTGGGGTTGTTAGGGAAGCGGGAGTATATGGAGGATTTGTGTTTAGCCGGACAGTCAGGCCTTTCCTGGCTTCATAGCTGGCGTTGCGTTTTCTACTGGGCATGCCTGATGGCGCTTGGTAGGTTGCGTAAACATAGGCTTGCTGTAGGTAAAATATATAATCATTGCCCCTTTAGGCTGCGTTTCAACATCTCCCGTATTTTGATGTCTTTGGCTTGTGGTGGCCACAACAATTACTAACAGGTCACAGCTTGGATATCTCTCTGAGCACAAGCCCTCCCTGGTGCAGCGCATATTCCCTTCCATTTTCCCATCCCATCCACTTCCTCAAGGCATCCTCTCCCCCTGCTCCTGGCTTCAGGAGACTCGCTTTATATCCATTCCCAGACACACCAGGACCTTGTCCAAAACGAGCCGGGTCAATATTGCTTACCCCCTCTTTCACAGCTAAGCATGGCGTCTCCCGCAACGTCACTGCCGGCCTTTGGTCACCCTCCCGCTTAGGATCTGTCTGCAGTTCACTATACTCTAACACGGGAGTACAGCATGCATCTGTGCCATCAAATATCGCCTCCCACTCGGCACGAGTCTTGCTGCGGAACTTTTCTGTCATCAACTTTCGGAGCTCCGGCCAGCGGGTCGTGTCATGCTGGTCCTCTTCCCATCCTTGACCCGCAAGCCCGAGGCCTTTGAGTAGCGCGGCAAAGAATTGCGGTTCGAGGGCTCCTACGGCGATATACTTGCCATCCGATACCTCGTATGTATCGTAAAAGGGAGCGCCACCATCGAGGAGATTATTCCCTCGGCTTTTATTCCCCATTGGTGTGTTGAGAGCCATTCGAGGAAACGTGGTTAGATATGAACTTCCGTCCACCATATTTGCTTCAACAACTTGTCCACGTCCGGAGGATTGTCTCGAAATAATAGCCATCAAGATTCCCTCGAATAGAATAGCTCCTCCTCCAGCGAAGTCGGCCAAGATGTTCCATGGTGGATGTGGCTTCTCGCCGTCTCTGCCCAGCATTCCAAGTGTTCCTGAGACGGCAAGATAATTGATATCATGGCCTGCCATGAGTGCATACTTTCCGTCGCGACGGAAACCAGTCATTCGGCCATATATGAGCTTCGGGTTGAGACGGCATAGTTCATCCGGGCCAAGTGAGAGCTTCTCGAGGACACCCGGACGAAAGGGGTCTATCAGAATATCAGCTTGAGAAGCGAGGCACTTTACAAGTTCAACTCCATTTTCTGATTTGATATCCACAGAAATAGAGGACTTGTGCCGGGCGAGCATGTCTTCTGTAGGGGCAGATGCGCCAGGCCGGGCACGGTCGATGCGAAGGACCGAGGCACCAGCGTCGGCAAGAAGCATGCCAGCATAAGGTCCTTTGAATGAATTAGTCAATAAGTTCTTCTTTTACGTTTAGATTGGTGAAACTTACCAGGTGCTAGACCGGCGAATTCTAACACCTTGATGCCGGTTAACGGAGGAGGATGCGGCATGATGAGCAAGACGAGGATATGATGAGCTTATTGGTGCAGTGGCTAACTCAGGGAATTATGGAGTGAGATTGTTTCTATTGAGGGGGGAAAATATATTCATGAACTTGACTTATAAAAAATATTTAGGTATCTACCTCCTAGCTAGTTGATATAGATCGGTAGTCGCTTCCCCGCCATGTCACCATCGTCAACCGAGGTTCCACAAGGAAGGAGGCATAGTTTAGCCTGCCGTCCTTCCCTACCCACCCCTGACCAACAGCGCGCCAAAGTGGAGACATCGCGGCTATCTAAGGTATTGTACTCCCCAGTTCAGCTTACGCCAATATCAGCATCGCCAGAAGCAAGGCATACGATACCTAGTGTAAAAAAATACCAACATTATGTCATTAACAGGCGTGAATGTAGTAACGGTTCTCCTCTGAGAAATAGTGGCACAGCAGTCAAGTCTTGTTGTGTCTTTGCTTTGGAAGCCGTGTGTAAGTGCTTGTAGCCCAACTTCGCTGGACAATACGACAGGTGAAGCTGACTGTAGTGAGCTTCAATATCCATTACCGTTTCTTTAACATGAGGCTCTACTATTTTCAATATTGGTTGTCTCATTCATCGATACCGTCTACATCCAATCTTTGTTTACCCTCTTCATGATCAATCCTCACTACCTAGCCATTGTCTTACATCGTTATGGAGGATGGATCGAAGTTCCAGATATGAGAACTCTCACAGTGTGAGTTTCGGCTCTTATGGCTAGAATCATCTTCAGCGTGTGAAGCCTGAATCTTGTTCTCCGCTTCCAGGAGGAAAGCGGGCTTCAAAAGACGTAATTTAACCTGATCATATCCAAAGCCCAAGGAAACACAAAGGATTCGCCTGTATTACTAGATCATCATTATCAAACAGTCTTAGATGGAATATCGCGAAGCGTATCTGCCCCAATGGGATTGTCTGTCTGAATCAAAAGTGCAATCTTTCATTCTTCGTACTATCGGGCTATAAAAATAAACGCAAGAAAGAAACCATAAAACTCAGGCCCATATCTATCGTGAGGAAAACAGAACCATTCCCTTCTTGAAACCCCGCCAACGCCCTACAGAATGCACGCCCAGATCGTATCCAAGAATAAAACTCCGTTCCATGCAGAAATAAGCAGAAACTGGGTAGGAGGGTTGCTACAAGAAGGTCAGATAACCTTTATGTGAGCCCAGCTCGGGTATGGCGATCTTTCTGATCAATCTCGTATCCTCATCCCATGCCCCCTCTCAAATATCCATCTTAGAACCAGTCACCCTGGTCGTGCATGGCTTCGGCGACCTTGATGAAGCCGGCGATGTTGCTGCCAGCAATCAAGCTGGGAAGCTCACCCTCCTTTGCCTCGACGTACTTCTGGGCGGTCTCGAGACCAGCGATGAAAGCATCCTTCATGATGTCCTTAAGGCGATCATCAACCTCCTTCTCGGTCCACTGGATACGCTGGCTGTTCTGGGCCATCTCAAGGCCAGAGACGGCGACACCGCCACAGTTGGAAGCCTTGCCAGGAGCGTACCAGAGAGCATCGGCACCCTTCTCCTTGCGGTGAGCTTCGAAAACATCAATGGCCTCAGCAGTGCAGCCCATGTTAGAACCCTCAGCAACGATGAAAGCGCCGGCTTCGACAAGAGCCTGCGCCTCTTCCTTGCTGACTTCGTTCTGGGTAGCACTGGGGAGAGCAATGTCGACCTTGCCGACGTGGACCCATGGGCGGGCACCCTCAATCCATGTGAACTGGCCGTCGTGCTCGAAAGTGGTCAAGGACTGGTGCTTGATCTTGAGGGCAGCAATGTTGTGGATTTGCTCAGGGGTGAAAGAAGAGCCCTCCTTGGCGACGAGAGCACCCCTAGAGTCGGACAGAGAGACAACGGAGCCACCAAGCTCGATGACCTTGAGAGCGGCGTATTGAGCAACGTTTCCGGAGCCGGAGAGGGCGACACGCTTGCCCTCGAAGGTGCCACGGTTGGCGTGCTTAAGCATGTACTCGACATAATAGACAAGACCGTAACCAGTAGCCTCAGGCCGGATCAAGCTACCGCCCCAAGAAAGACCCTTACCAGTGAGGACACCCTCCCAGCGGTTGCGGAGCTTACGGTAGGCCCCGAAGAGGTAACCAATTTCTCGGCCACCAACACCAATATCACCAGCGGGAACATCGGTCTCGCCACCAATGTGCTTGGACAGCTCGGTCATGAAAGCCTGGCAAAATCGCCGGATCTCAGCATCAGACTTGCCCTTGGGGTCGAAGTCGGCACCACCTTTGCCGCCACCCATGTTGACTACAAGCTTTGTTAGCGAGTCTGTTTCTATCATAATATGGGCCAATGCCGCTGCCCCGCAATATGCAGGACCGTTTAAGGGTCCAGATAAGCGCGATGATGATGAGGTAACTTACGGCCAGTCAGGGCATTCTTGAAAATCTGCTCGAAACCAAGGAACTTGAGGATGGACAGGTTGACACTGGGGTGAAATCGAAGGCCGCCCTTGTAAGGACCAAGAGCAGAGTTGAACTGGACGCGGTAACCACGGTTGACCTGGAGATTACCCTTGTCGTCGTTCCAGACGACACGGAACTGAATGACACGCTCTGGGATGGCGGCAACAGCAAGAGCAGTGCGATACTCGGGGTGCTGGTTGAAGAGGGAGCTGTTCTCGAGGGCAGAGGCAAGCTCTAAAGATTGCAGATTAGAATTGATGTTATTGTTATTAGTGCAGATATATATCGCTTACCGCCGTAAGCCTGCTCGAACTCGGGCTCTTGAGGAAGATGAGACATAGTGTTCAGCTGCATTTGGGGTGTGTATCGAGAGTGTTGGTATTTAATTTGATTCGGTTCCTGCTTTGAGAATAGCTGCGAATAATTCGATATGCTTTTCAGGGAGGGAGAGAGTGAGATGATGAGAGAGAGGAAGTATCTGAGAAGTGACGGGAGTCGAGGTTTATATGGTTATCGAGAGCTGCAAAAGAATGGTCGGAGGTGGATGGGAACTTGGCTCACTCCATCGCTCTTTTCGTCATGGCATCCAGATCCGCGTCCGCATCCGATACAATACCGATACCAGGACGCAACATGCGACAATTACAAAGTACCTTGTCGACGTTAGTCTCCCGTGTTCAGAGATAAAGAACGGAAGCCAGAATTAAATCACTCGATAGGCACCCGCGTTGCTATTATCCCATCTAATCGAGTGACAAGACACACCCTAATCTCTGTCGTTCCCGATAGACCCCAGTCTAGTGTTGCACCCCACATCGACATGACAAGGAGCCTCATCACACCCCTGGGTGTTCCATTTTTTAGTTGTCCGTCCGTCCTGTCCTGGGTGTTTGCTTGGTCTTGTATGGTGGGAGGGAAGATTTATGCTGCCGGTTACGTCAAATACCACCACTCAACAATGTGCACTGTTTGTATTTATCTTGCATACAAGAGAAGGGAATAATAATGAGACTGTAGGAGCATGTCTACAGGTGACAGCAGGTAGGTATTGTGAAGATAAAGAGGTAAAACCAAACACCCAAGGGTCCTTACAGCCCCCATGTGCTCCTCCGTGCAAACTCCGTTACTTCCCCACCATCTAGCCAATGGATCTCAGGCTCTCATATGTCGCGCGCATACGGGTACCTTATTAGCCTCCCATTCTCTTGGGCTTCAACTTGGAACCTCCGATATTCGCTCGCTCCCTTCGGCAATGTAGGTCCTGGCTGCCGCCGGTACCATGCCCCCTCTAGTAAAGATCAAAGATGCCATGTTTTCAGCCATTCATTCATCATGATACGGTTCTTATTAGCCAACGCTCATTATTCCAACTCATTATCAGATCCTCTCCATTCGCTCTATACAGCGCTTCACCTCCACGCTCGCCACTGTCGCTCCTAGACTTGTATGGTGGGGGTACTGTATATCGCCTGCACATCTTATCTTGGTTTGGGTGAATTCATCATCATCATCATCATCATCATCATTCATTCATTCATTTATGTGTGCCTTTGCTCAACTTTGATCCTTTCTCAGCGCCAAATTGAGCTGGCCTGACTGATGCTGCCTTGCTCTCGATACATCCATCCCGAACCAAGCTTGGACATCCTCAGCTAACAAATAACCCCACACGAGGTATTATCACGATAGGTTCCTTGTTGCATCCCACGCTCGAGACCTCAATACATAAGGTACCTGGGTATGGTAAGTAAACTTTATAATAGTTTCTCGAATTTTGTAATTTTGTTCGTGTACTTGTCGAACCGCGAGAAGTTCCTCGCATCATATGTCCACCACACACTACCAATAACCTAAATCTAAACATTAAAGTCCTCTGTCGCGTGTGTGGAATGAATGCATCAGCCAGCCAGGTTTCCGGAACTTTAGCCCGACCAAGCGCATCAAATCAAACAATCCATTACCAATTCTCAAGCCAAACAACTTCTCAGTATCCAGAAAAGGCAATAATTCATGGCGTCTGTCGAATCAGAGACGGCTCAGAATGCGGGAAAGCCGAATACCGCTGCATGCTACCCACCTACCCTAGTCCAACCCCCGGCCTCCTTCCTCCGACCATGCGAACCTGCAGTTAACTGTTACAGTATGCACCGGTAATATTATCCTGGTCAGCTCAAGACGGTATGTATCATTCAGTGGCCCCATTGACTCGCAGCAAATATCGACACTCCCCGGACCCTGAACTGTAACTTAACTGTTGCATCATGTAGGCTAGATACTATCAGGACATCCTCATTGGCCGCCTTGTCATCTTGTTTGAAGAATGAATTGACATCAACTCCAACTCTGACCAATGGCACTCTTGACCATCCTTGACGGAAAAAGATCTATCAAACCACAACACAACCAGCCCCAGACCATCATATGTTGCCGAAATCCTTTCCGAACAACGTATTGGTCCGGTACGATTTATTCATCAGCAGGGATACCTCCTGGGTTCAAAATCTGGGGGAGTCTGTCCTGCCTCAATATTCACTCAAGTCATCAACGCTACTGTACCTGTCAAGTTATCAGAACATGTCTCCCCGGACCGATTAGCAACCCTTAGCTTCCGTTTCATCCCTCGCTACAACTTTGGCCGAGGCTAGCTCGCTACTGTACTGACAGTAATGAATCTTGGTCTATGGAGTACATAGTTAGGCAAAGAAACTTTAGCCGTCCGCCGTTTACGGATCTCGTAGATCAATCCGGACATACATGTCCATGAGATACATACCTACTCTCAGCTCATGCACTTTCGGGGCCCCTCCGAGTGTCGCTAGTTACAGAGCAAAGACACCCGGATTTCATCACCGAACCACCGCACCATTCATCGGCCAGACCCCGAGACCGCATTTTGGGCATTGACCACCATCATGAATCTGTTCCCCATGGAATTCCCCTCAACTCTCATCTCATCATGACTCTTACCCCCCCATCTGCTCTGCACCCCTCATGCCATCACCCTTGAGCCTGTCATGATTCCGACCTGTTCCGTTGCTTCCTCTACTTTCCGATATTTACTCGTCCTCTTGGAGATTTTCATGAAACCCTCAAACCGGCTCACCGTCGGTCTGCCCACGGTCAGGGTTCCGCGGAGAAGTTCCTGAGGAACCTCGACCCGGGTAAGGCGTAAGCCCTCAAAACCACACGACTCGATAATCATCATGCCATTTGAATCCGTTTTCCATCTTCTCACCGTAACAGACAGAGACACACAGACTACTTTTACTATAATAATGCTTCCACTCATGCATCATGAATACTTCTTCCATGGCACTGCTACGTTACTCTTTACAATAAATCACCCTACTTCGTAATATCACTTGTCATGGTATTTGGTAAAAGAGATGTCCTCAAGAGATTCCATGTCCAATATTATCATATACTCTATTCTGTCTTAGATAAATGTGGTGATACCTGCAGCAACGTTGAGCCCTGGCTCCAAACCCCAGAACGCCTTACGTACATAAAACAACGACAAACGGTACCAAACCTCGTACCTGCACCTATACATACAATATGCCTACTACTAACCACGATTTCTTCCAACCACATCTTATCCATTACACATTTCAGGCAGACTCTCCTCATCTTTCCAGCCGCGCCCAAAGTTGCCTTGCATGTTTCCATGGCCATCCGTTGAACATATAATACAAAGGAAGATAAAAAGGTGACAGCTGAACATGAATGAGGTAAGAGCTGGCGACTCTTCCAATCTCTCACCATATAGCAGCCTGGTCGGCATCAAAGCGTGAAAGCTCACGACCAGCGTCCTCAAGGTCTTTCTTAGCTTTCATGCGCATGTAAAAGATGGGGCAGTCCTTGCTACTGCAGATAACTTCGCAGTGCATGCTACCCTGGCAACGCTGGCACTGGGTCCATAGTCGCCCGAAGCGCACCTCGAGGTCTGACACGCGATCGAGCGTCTTCTTGTAAAGCTCTCCAACTCGAGGCGCGCAGTTGGCGCACACCGCTCCCTGCGACTCTTCTTTCCCTGTCAGAGGCTTTTTGCAACCCATACATGTCTGTGTCTTCTTGGCAAACTTCATAAGACCTCCAATAGTTGGAGCTGCAACCGAGATAGTTCGTGTATGATCTCCCGTGAGTAGAGAGCGTGCCTTAGTCTCACCGAGGATCGGCTCGAAGATACGGCCGAGAGGCTTGGCAAGTTGGTTGTCTAGGTAATAGCGCGTATCTATTGGCACGTTGTGCTCAAGCACGTAAATGGGGTCCTCCGACTTCTCGAAGTTTTTGGCGCCAGCTGGGCCTCGGACCATGACGTAGGCCACTCGGTCACCGAGTCCTGGTGCCGAGCCTGCATCTCGCTTCTTCATGCGTTGTGCCAGCTCGACGTGGGCTTGCTTTGCGGCATAATCGTCCTTTGTAAGGGCTTTTGTGATGACCAATTTCGACATGTCGACCTTATTTTGCAGCAGATCTGCAATCGTCTCTTTGACGTACCTAGATTAACCTGCTGTTAGCATCCCGCTTTCTTCCCGCACCACCCGATAAGGCCTGGCAGCCATTTGAATTTCGGAGCATGATCGGAGGGAGCACTTACTCTTGTGCGCCTTGGACATCTTGGTCGATCAAGATCATCCGCAGGACTTTTTCAATAACCGTCTGAACCAAAAGACAGTTGTCACGTCGTACTGTCTCAATACCCTTGGTGTCCATCTTGTCATACTTCTCTGGCTTTGTCCAATACAGACCAGCATATCGTTTCTTGTTGATCAGCAGGTATGGGAAGTAAACCTTTTCGAACTCAAGTTTGATGGGCTTAACAAATTTGTCCGACACGTATTTTGATGCTTCTTCACCGAGCTTCATAGCTTCTTGCAGGTCCTTGGTGCCGAACTTGATCATGACTGAATCAGTATCACCGTAGATGACCTGAGCGTCGTGAGAATAGCCATTGGCGATGTTGTAACGCTTTTCTACCTCTTCCTTGGTCTTCTCAATCATCTTTCGGCCAAAACTTGTTGTACTACTGGCAATCTCGAGACATGGAAGCTTGCCTGTCGTTGCACCAGTCAAACCGTACACACTGTTTGCGCTGATCTTCAGAGCCAGCTGTCGACCGTTCAACACAGCCTTTTTGAAAGGATCCGTCTCAACTGCCAACTCGCGCTTGGCCTGTTTACGGGCCGCGAGCAGCTCCTCGAGAATCTGCGCCAGCAAGCCCTTCCGTTGCTTGGTTGTCACGAACGTGTCTCCATTGGGCGTAACTATGTAGTCCTCGTCTTTCTTTAGATCAAACGCTTCAATCGCCTTCTTGCTGACTAAGGTGGTATAGCAAAGGTTATGAGCCTGCATGATACTGGGATACAGAGATGCGAAATCCAGAGTGGCAATTGGAACATCGTAGTAACCTCGAGTGGGCTCGATGACTGTGGCTCCTTCGTACTGCTCGTCCGAAGCCTCTGATTTGAGATTGGGAATAACAAGTTTCTGTTCCAGTGCTTTTCGGAACAACTGACTAATGAACTTGACTTGCTGGCCTCGAGACAACAAGAAATTGAACGGCACACCCGTGACTCTTGCCATCTCAGTGTAGTTTTCCAAACAAGAGAGTTTGTCCATCAGTCTTTGCGGGAGGTAGGCATCCTTCAAACAGTAGAGCGCAAGACGTCTTCGAGACTCGGGTGTACCATTGAAAAGCTCTGTGATCATTGTATGGTGAACATCCTCTTTCTGTTCACCTAAGAAATTGGCACACACAGAGTTCAAAGTATAGCTCCTGAGGTGATGATCGCGTTGAATCAGCTGAAGCAGATCAAGTTGCAATCGGCCGTTGGTGTTGGTGGCTTTGGTATCTCGGTTGCCCATCTGCTTGCTGGAGAAGTTGGTCTCCTTGGCTTTGGATTGCATGCTGGGGATTCGAGTCCAGTATTCAAAACCAGGTACTTTGAGATGCTTCGCTCGGTCCAACAGATACGGGAAATCGAAATTGGAGATATTGTAGCCGGTGATGATATCCGGATCCGCTCTGATGAGGAACTTTTGCCAATCACTCAGCATCTTCTCCTCCTTTTCATACTCAAGAATCTGAGTTGCCACAATGGAGCTCGTCTCTTGCAAACAGAACACATTTCGGACAAACGGCTTCTTTTCTCCATATCGTGTGACAATATTGGCGATCTGAATGACAGGGTCGTGGTTTGCTTCCGGAAAGATACCCTTGCGACCAGCACACTCGATATCAAAAGACAGAATACGCAACGGCGCCATTTTTGACCATTCGCCGACCGGCTCATGTGCTACAAGATCGAGATAGCTCACTTCAGCTTCAATCTGACAGTTAGATTGTCGAACGTGATCTGGGATGAGTTTGTACGTCTTAGCCGGAGCTTCAACCCAAGACATGCCTCGGACCTGGACGATTGTTAGAACATCGAGCTACGAAATTGCAGCGTTCTTACCTTGCAGTCAACCATGAATCGCAGTAGATATTGAAGGTTGTCGAAGGTTTGGACTTCGCCATCATTCCTCCACATACCTTTCCAGTTCGCATTGCCACTTTGGATGGTTGTTCGGACTTTGTTTATGAACTTAGGATCGGTTACGGTAACCTTCAGGTACGGCTTGGATTGGTTTCCCTGGAATCCGTATATGTTTTCTCTCATGGCAAATGCAACTGAATGGATTGTTGGCTGGTGCTGGGCAACTTGCGTCTCAAGGTATGCCTTGAAAGCTGCACAATCCTGCGGTTGGAAGTTGACCGGGGCAGGAACATAGAGGTAATGCTTGAAATCGGTAACATGCAGCATAACCGAGTTCCCTGCTTCGTTTACACCAAAAAGCTTAACAGTAGCTCGCCCACCATGCAGTGTGCCCTCTTCAGCTTCGATAGACTGGAAGCAGAGGCTGTCGCGCTCCGGCTCGAAGTCCACGACAGGTGGTCTATCCCATGCCTGGTCTTTCTCGGTATTGTTTCTTTTACGGTCAGACAAGTCCTGGCTGAGCTTCTCGAGGACTTCTGATTCGAAAGCGCTCTTTGGCTGATTGGATGTCATCTTGGATCGGTGGTCATTCTGGGAGCTAGGAGCCCGGGCGGCAGCCGGTGATGAGGGAATGGCATCAACTTTGCGCTTCTTCGTCGAGGAAGGAGAGGATGTGATATTCTGACGAGTGTGATTCTCGCCTAGCACTCGTTTTTGAGGAAGAACGGCACTGGCCATGGCGGCTGATGGTGGCAAATGCTTAAACAGAAGAAAGAGGGGAAAAGGAAAGGATAGAATAGTAATGCAAACAGAAATCACACATTCATCCACAGGAAGGAGAGTGAAGACTGATTGGCGATTTCTTTGTGGATTATGATTGTTGACACTAAACGGTTGGAGGGGAGACTTCAACAGGAGGTTTCTGATGTTGGAAATCAACGACACGACTTTTAATTGAAAGCCACCGCGTAGCGCGAAGGAAGCGTGACGCGACTAACCCCACCAGCGTGTGGCCGTCGCTTATCACGTGAATAGGCGTCAGAACTGAGAGCCTTAGGCATCAGCTTACAATATTCGAAGTCGTAGGGCACCAACTTGACTTAGACAATGGGATATCATTGTAACTCTTGGCCAGAATATAGAAGTTGAATTTGTTTTTCTACTTATTTTGTTTTATTGATCAAGGAACTTGGCTTCTATCATTCACTATATGTATGTTTAGCTTTACAAAGCTGATATGTTCCTCCAAGTATGTATAAATAATGACCCCTCCCCTGTCGTTTCACCCACACCTATTTTGAAGTCAGTAAGGGCATTGCCAACACTCTCAGATAACATGAATTGATAAAAAGAGAACATATTCAGACATCCATTCTAGAAGCATCCGTAATCCCTCTCGGGACATTCAGCTAAGCCATGCATTGAAAAGGATTCATCATAAAAACACGAGACGTTGGGTAAAGCAGCAAAGCTTCATCAGACTTACTTTTAGGGCTTTCCAGAGAAAAGGCAGGCTGATATTATGAAACAAAGTAAGAACCCTTACAACGATCACATCATTACGCGTATGATTCCAATCAAGTAGTACGGAAGAAGTTACATTCATATTTTAGCAACAGGAGGGGAGAAGTGTCATTTATACTACTACCAAATGATCTATCATCAGTATCCTGTCCTCTTCAGCCATGATTTAGGAGATGCGGGGTATCGCGTGACTTGAACATGGCCAAGAGCTGCAATATCATGTAACAGAATCACTCAACCCATGTCCTATCCATGTCGAGGCGCTGTTGGGTTGGGGAAATGCATGATACTTCCCCGTCCCAGGGATGCCACAACTGGCTGATGGTCATTAGCATTTCACATTCCGAAAACTACCGATTTTCATGCTGAAATCGCGGCTGAGCATAACGGTGTTGAAAAAGTCATTTCTTCATAAGTAGGTTAGCATAACTAGCAGCTCAATATCCTCAATAATGCTCCCAGTCAAAAGAGCAATATTATCATCATGCCCACGGACGCCGATGCTTTGCAATATGCAAGTTGTTATTAACGTACATGCCACTATCGAAAGTCATGCACTGGCCGATTCGATACCATGTTTATTATGTCTTCACCAGCCCAGACTCAGTCAACCCATTAGGAGCTGGGCTTCTTAAGATGCTCAAAAGATCCCCACTCGCACCAATCGTTGATGGGCTGTCTCAGGTCAGCTTATGTATTATCTCGAGTAAAATAGCTAAAGAACTTACCAGACAGTTGAGGTACTTGCACCATTCGCAGGTTTCGTGGTACTTGTAAAAGTTGTTGAGGAGAACAATGAAGACAACAATAATCATGACGAGGAAGCCAGCTCGAACGAACCACCAAGCCCACCAGAGTGGCTTGCGCCCCTTGAAGAAACCGACAGGGTTCTTGAAAAAGTGAGGTGGCGTCTCACCAGTCTGGGGAGAAACAGCTGCATACGAGAGATCCTGGCCCATTCGTCGTCGCAGTGAATTGGGTGAGTGCAGGACGCAGACACCAAGAGAAAGTCCCATTAAGAAACCGCCAATGTGAACAAAATTGTCCAAGCCAGGCAGAAGTCCCAAGACAAATGCAATGACCATATCAAGGATAATAAAAAGAAGGTCCTTGACTGGGTTGCGTCTATCCTTCCAGGAGTAGAGAAGATCAAGGAGAACCAGAGCAATAATGCCAAAGAGAGCGCCAGAAGCACCCACAGATGGCTGTCCTGGTGGCGCATAGTTTCCACCCATGATATTACCGAAAATTCCAGCACTCATATAAACGAGCAGAAATCGGACTGATCCGATGGCCGTCTCCATCTCTTTCGCGATGGTAAGCTGCAGGAGGAGATTGAATATGATGTGAATGAGACCAGCGTGCATGAAAATCGAAGTAATGAATCGGAACCACTGATTAGGCTCAGGGCTTTGATTGATATCGCCATTAAACTTGGGGTCTGGAACGTCGCCTCCGAATCCGCAGACAACGTGAAGTGGGCAGAAACTATCGTCCGTAGTCGCATTCGGGCAAAGAAGACCAGGAATAACGGCGCCGTTCTTGTTCTTGTCCACACTCTGAATGCCCTTCACGTTGCGCATACAAGGAGCGTATCGAGCGCCCATATTGATCAACAAACCAGGAGATGGGCCAATAAAAATGTTAAACTGTGGCTTAATCGCAATAGGTGTTCCAGTCAGTACGCCTGGAAGAAGTTAGCTGGCAATCCTTTTGTTGTATCATTCTGTTACTTACCATTCCTAGCTATTTCGGCGATAAAGACGGCGATCTGGACGACGGAAAAGATATAGACCACCCAAGGAATCCTCTTCTTGTCTGAGCCTATCATACCCAATTCACCTAGACGAACTTTGCCCTTTTTGCCCTTCTTCTTGGGTCGCCCAGGAGCGTCATAGATGTGATCATTCATCTCGGGATCGTTATTCTTAGCGTTCCGATCTTGAAGAGGGATGTCCTCCTGGCCATAAGGACGCGCAGCGGCAGCTCCACCAGCATAACTTGTATCTTGATAAAAGCCTTGTTGGCCAATGTCAGCCGTGCTGGAGCCGGGGGTTGGTCCGGTATTCGAGTTTGCCGGATACACATGATCGTCAAAGACGGTGTCGAAAGGAGACTGACCAGTTTGGCCAGGCTGATTGTGGCCTGAGCTCTGGCCAGAGGGACTAGCATAAGCGCCCGCTGGAGCATATTGTATATCGTTGGGCGAGTACGGTGTCTGCTTGGTCGGGACAATATGTGTAGCAGAGTCGGCAGGATAGATCGAAGTGTCGGGGGCATAGTTCGAGTTGTACGAGTTGGGCTCGTATGGAGGTGCTGGAGTAGACTGTGGCGAAGGAGCATCATGGCTTTGATAGTAAGGTGAAGCATTGGAACCGGTGCCGTATGGAGCCTGTTGGCTACCGCCATGATAGTAGTCGTGCGATGCCATGATTGACAAAGGAAGAAAGTATCGAGCGATGAAAAAGGAGGTTACGTAGTCGGTGGGAAAGTAAGCCGCCAAGCGGCAAAGAAAGGGGATACAACTGCGACAAGCTGTTTCAGCAGGTCGAGACAGCGTCACAGATCAAGAATCGCTGTTATGTTACTCGGCGAAAGATCCAAAGCCTGATATCTCCAACGACAAAACGTGCGTATATGAGAAAATGGATGTTGTGTCGATCTCGAATTGGAGATTTTGAACCTGAAAATGTATCCCTCGCGCTAGGTAAAGCTTGGGTGGCTGGTCAGAAGCCAAAGTCCTGAACTTCAGCTCAACGAGGTTTTGAGCGGGCTGTTTCAAGGGTTGCCAGGGACGGAAAGACTGGTCTGGATTGCGTGGAAGGTCGCTCTTGATTGGGTGAATGGCCCTACGCGTGTAAGCTGTGGGCCTCGGGGTCCGTTAGACCGTTTTGTTAGGTCGTCGTAAAACCGCAAAACGAGAGATGCGATACGAAAGAGTGAAGTTGGAAGAGTCAAAAAACGAGGGGAAATAAGACTGTAAGAATCATGCAGCTTAACTAGTTGGGTATCATTATTATGATGCAGCCTTAATATTAGGTAAAAGCCCTGTTTATTTCTCTTCCACAAGGGTATGCTCTATTCTATTCTCACGCTGACTTATGCCCATGACGAAACAACTCACAGCCGAGTGACGTATAATACCGGGGCTGTGCTGACAGTGAGCCATGAATCCCTGCACCCAAAGGCCGATCACTCCATGGGGGACGAAGGGTTTTTTCTGTGGTTGAGAGCTATTGAGCCTCACTTTTGTTCTGTTTAAGCGCCACAGCTTCTTAATTTAGAACAATACCTAAATAGGTACTCATTCACGTTGGTTTGTGGCGGCCAAGACTCTTTGTTGATATCGATCATGAGAACAGATAGCTCGTGAATTACTACCTATCATATGCTGTTTTCTTTTTATTGCACTTTGAGGACCATTTGATTAAATGTTTGTGGGATCTAGCGCAAACAAAATCAATATGTAAGGTACCTCTTCTTTACAACATTACAATCCGTCAACACAAACACACTCTCTCTTGCAATGGTGTAACACATGTCACACAGCCTGATGAATAACAAGCCTACCAAATAAGCAAGTATTGAGCCAGTCGACCCGGTTCTCATCGACCCAATCCGATATGTGCCTCGAATTATGTGTCCCAGTGGCTGACGCTTGCGACCTAGCCAACCATAGCCACTATTGAAGCTGACGAGTCTTTCCCGTATTCCATGCCCGCACAAAGTGGAATTCGGGCTTTGCTGCATCGATTGTTGAACGGATTCCGACAAGAAGTTTTTAGCATACGACAACTTAGAGTTGCACTTGTTCATTCCATCTCTCTCGACAGCGAGAGGTTTGTAGCCTGCTAATATCTGTAAAGGAATCCCTAAAGCTATATAAAATCAGGTAAGATTTGGTAGTCCTTACTATGCTATTATTAGCTTGATTGGTTCTTTGTAGAGATGTGCCCTGCAAGCTTGACGCCGTCTATGGAGATTGGACATAAAGCTAGAAGAGGAGCATAGCCAGGAGACAGCCAGTTCCCTTCGCCTGGGAGGTTACCGCCTCTGCAAAGCCATGTCGAGCAGCCGCTCACTCGAGTCCCATGTTGCCATTCGGTCTGTCAGATGACCTCAAGACCAAGATGTATAGCCAACATAAGTCTCCCATGGTGCCAGGGTATATAGAGACTACCCACGACTGCATTGTCAATGGCAGACATCATGAATCCCGCATACGCGTTGAATGCAATGTCATCCCCAGAATTCAAAATGAAGCCAACATAGTCCGAATGCATTGCCATGTGAAATGTTGTGTTGACGAATGAAAAAACTCATAGTTGTGAGTTGCTGACTGATTGAACATTCAACACTCCACCCAGCGCCCCAAGTTGCTCGTTTCGGATTACTCAGTAGTTGTTTGGCATGGCAAATATACAAGCTGTTATATCGTACATGATATGAGCCGTCCATGGGTATGTAACATAATCTCTTCTCATTGCTCGTTTCAATCGTTTCGCCCTGCGGCGATCCTCTGCCTTTTGTGAACATAGTAGTACATATCGCATTTTGTCGGCGATGGGGTGATGATGCCCAAGAACTCATCCGATGTTGTCTGGTCATCATCGTTATTTCCGGTCGGTTGACGAGACATCGCCTGTTGAGTTCTCGCCGTTCTGCTTTTTGGCACTCTTTCCCCAATTGCCACTCCAAACATCCGCGACTTGCTCCACGATAATATCGCCAATACCCTTGCCCTCTTCGATCTTTTGCTGGTGCTCTTTAGCACGTTGCTCCCGCCAATTCTTCTCCTCGCCGCCCATCCACACATCGTTGAGCGCCTTGGCCACGCCAGTCTTCTCCTCTTCACTCTGCTGGCTATGCTGACCCAGTTTGGCCTTGAGCGCTGCCTCACGCTCACGATGTTCTCGCAACAATCTTTGAGTGCGCTGGGCGCCTTCGGGGAGTTCAGCTCCGAATATGGAGCCCACGGTATTTCCAAATCGTGAGTATATCGACGAGCCTGTGTACTCGTAGGCGAGTTGATTCGTGGCAAGAGAGAAAGCGCCAGCAAGAACGAGGAATCGGAAGTCTATCTTTCGTGGTGGGAGGAGCATGGCGAGGGGTGCAATAACTGCACCAGCAAGAGCCGAGTTGTGGATGAATTCATTGCGAGGAGGCAACGGAGGTTGTACTTGAGGTTGATCCTGTGACATTGCGGTGATTCTGCGTTCCAATGCGACCGAAAGGCTTTAAGTGATCGATATGCGTAACGTCTTCGAAGGATGCAGTCGTGATCGGGAATTTTAGTTTATTTAGTTCGTAGATCCGCCACCAACTTTTTCTCAGAGTCTGGTTGGTCGCCTCGCCTGAGCCGGGAGGTACTTGTCTTAGCCGCCAATCGCGGTGGAGGGATGTGTACTCTTCAACGTCCTGCACATTATACCGGGTAAGGTCGGTCCATTACCGCAATGCAGAACTGATTAAAGCCATGACAATACATGGCTGTTGATAAGTCTAATGAAGGATGATGTTGATTGAAAAGCGTGTCTTTTTATACCTTTCGTTCGACATTTCACACAAGGTACGTAGTACCCAACTGTCCCATTTGGTGTTGGTCTTGATAGGAACCTTTTCGTCCAATGGTCATCCGGATCCATCAACTCTAACCAGAATATTCCTATTTGTACAATTATCACCAAATCATCCGAGCCTGATAATACAGACTTTGACACCTCGCATTTCACTGATCACCCCAGTAAAGAAGAAGCAAATAATAAGTGCGTTCGCTGAGCCAAAACTTTACGAAATTCAATAGCCTGGATGATGTTCAAATCTAGTCCCCTCTCTGGAACAGCACAACTTCTGCGCTGCATAATTAATGCCATTACCTGAACATCCCATTGCAGCTTCGAGATGACACTGCGGGCTTGGGCAAGGTTATGGACCATATTGAGGGGTTTATAATAGCCATTTCGCCGATTTCTATTGACATACCCGCAAATCCTGAAGTCAGATGCCAGGTCCTTGAATTATATTACAGACCCAAAGAAATACTGTCCATAATCCCAAACACAAGAGATGCAATTATTGCATCTGGAGGGAAATAGATGCTTGGAGAATTCAATTCTTTATATCACATTTCATGATATTCAAGTGTTATTATCCCGTTTGCTGACTGTTGGGGACCCGTCGAAGCTCTAATGTGAATGATTCTCACCCAAGAACCTCATCATAGTTCGGAATATACTCTGTACCGTGGGTGAGTTCGGACATGCCTTACGTCTTATAAACCAAGCTGCTCACCGAATGACCCTGAATATGAGACGTGGTTTTCTTTCTCAACGGCCAACTTTGACATCTGACTATCTTGTAACATTCGCCTAAGTCTCCTGAGAACCAAGCCATTGACGTTATCAATAACTAAGGTACCCATTGGAACTTACTGGACCGATCTACCGCCCCCAGACGTGCCGCGTGTACAAACTCCACCTTGAATTGGTCAAGCACGTAGTAGATGCACTAAGTAAGTCTGGAAGAATTAGGTTACTATGACCGCTGCATAAGTGCAACATGTGCTCAATACAACTCATGTACTCGATGTTAGCGTGCGAACTTACCCATTCCGATAATGAAATGCAAAAAAAGAAGCTAGGAGTTTTATCTTTCCTGAACAACAGAGCGACCTCAGGTAGTATTAGTTGGCATGGAAGCGGCTTGCCTTTAGACTGCTATTGGTATGCTTGGAATCCATGCAAGACAAGATAACAGACTGAATTGTGCGTTGAAGGAACAACAGAGACAGAAAGAAACTGACCGATGTTTTGCATTGAATACACAAGGTGTGTTATTACAAGCTTCAAAGTGTCAACATGTTCACTTGCGTAGCATCTCTCAAAACGGGGTAGCAACAACGTAAACACGATATGGGATTATAGCCCAGTAATCGATATTCCACAAGTTGGTGAAGCGTCTTATTGTTTGAGACAATACTGACATAAAGACGATCTAAAATACGTGTCTTACAACGGTCTCTTGGAGGTCTGTAAAGCGTAATGGATTTTACAGTGTTATTCCATGTCAGGGGGAGAGAATGCGCTAAACAGTCAATGGAACATGAAATATTTGGTTGGGAGACTGTAATTAGGCTCGTTGAATTGAAACATACACCCTGTAGATTTTCATGTCATGAGAAGTCTCACAGATTCCATTCCGGGTCGGGCAAATGACAGCAGTTTCAACCGAGGGCTACCCGTTTCAGTAAGAGAACCTTGCACTGAGGTGGAACAAAAGCGTAAATGGAGCATTCAGCGCCCTCCAACTAACACGTCTCAGAGCCTAGTTCCCATACGGAGTTAGAGGGATAGATAATTGCTGTGGAAATGGTGACTTTGAGGCTTGTATAATTGAGTTTGTTGGAAGCTCACCACGTACTAATCATGATTTAGATACTGGAGGAGCCTGTGGCGTTTGATACAAGTGTCAGCACGATACCCATGAAATTTCGCGTGATTAACTTTGCCTTGAAAGGGACTAGTTATTGCATAAGAACGCTGACCGTTGGGCTTTACACGTGGCGGGTTTATCTTAGAACTCTTTTAGACTGTCAAGATGAGATCAGAGGCACTTGTTCATCCCAGATGCCGAGGCCACGGACTCAACTACCAGATGAGGTTACATTGCCGATTCCTTGTCAATCAATATCCTAGCTCGAGTTAACTGCTGACTACAGTAGCCTGAGTAGATACGGTTTAGGGTCTCGGGAAATTCCCTGTTCCTCTTTCACCAAGGCTCTCATATTGATATGGCTGATGTTATTGCCGATCATGTACCCGTAGTACAGGTTCATCTCCACCTTGCTGCTTGGCGTGCAGTTCATACGTTGGTAGTTCATGAATTCAAGGTACCACTAGCACATATGATTTGAATGATGCACCCAAAACGCGAGTCAGGCGGTCGTAGTTGTTGAGCTCGGACTTTGTATTCGTGATCGATTGAGAATGGAGTTCATAGCCATATCCACATCTACTGCCAAGCTAGTACTCGCATGACTTGAAGAAATGTCTTAGCATGTTGTTACTTGACACGAGCACTTCTGGAAGCAACCCATGCTGATGGGCCTTACATAGAGAGACAACCAATTACATAGGTGGCTGCTATTTGTCATTGTGCTAATGTTAGCGGCTTGAAAAAATAGCCCACCAGCCCACACACCCAACGTCTCCTGGGTTCAACGGCATGTGCCGTGGCAGCCCTTGTTACCTACCAGCTGTGTTATCTAATTCGGAGCCGACGGACGAGACATGGCACAAATTTGAGTTAAAAGGTTTGCGGAGGGCGACAACGTAACGCACCCATCCAACCCAATTCTGGGAAGGACAGAGTCTTGGCAATTCATAGTGTTGCAGTTGGTAGTGCATAGGCATCCCTGGAAAGTAGAAGAATGAACCTGTTTCAATAAGTGACCAAGTATTCATCAATTAACTCAAGCCGATTGGCCATCTGCCGAACCAGGTCTAAGTAACTTTGATGCTGGATAAAGTTTTTAGTAGTAGTTCATCAAGGAACTGGAAACTGAAACAGCAAACCGGCCGATGTTGTCATGCTCTGGGGATGCTTGAGGAACCCCTGAATCATAACGTTATACTCTATAAGCCAGGGCAGTCGTTGAGATTAGTATCCATCCAACGATCAAAGTGCCAATGAAACCCCGTTAAATTTGGAAAGCAAGGCTAGGAGATCTGACTCGAATAGGAGAAAAAATCGTCCATGACTGTGATAGGTCCCCTTTGGAAAATAGAATAAGAGACCAGGGTAACGAATCTCAGCACCGGGAGACGCCGCAGGCGACGAATGTGGCCGAAAAGCGATCTTCATGAGCTACTGCGTCAACGTGCCCAGTGTGGAGAACCGAGCCGAACATCAGGGGCATATGTAGTTATGGTCATGGGTAAGACTGCATGTAAAGATATCTGGTGTCTGAACATGGCATGGCTAGAAGGAGTACCGGTAGTAATGCGTTCCAATGCTGCCGTTGCATAAGATAACCTGCCTAGGTCAGCGGACCGTGCCCCGTGCCGTCAAAGCATGTTGGGAGCGTTACAAGATCTTGATCCCATAAGGCTGAAGCTGGTAATAATGACGGAATAAGGAAGAACAGCTTTCATAATAGCTTTCCTCTGACTATCGTTCCCCTTGCTGCTCTTAGAACAACAGGACAGTTCTCTACCTTTCAACTCGATACTGAATCACTCAACCTACCCCGCCTCAACAAACTAGAATTTTATGTAAAATGAAACTAAAATTAAAACAAGTAGCAAGTGCCTGGCAAATTGTACCGTCCCACCGGGAAGTCATCTCCCGAGGGAATTTGCGAGAACCAGGATTATGCCTGGGCAGTTTTGAGATACCTTCAACGGAGGTTGCTGTTGACCTGGGACCAGATTAGAACACGAGTGTTGCATGTAATTTTACAAGATGCCTGCGATGGTACCTCCGGTCGTAGCTATTGGCTACGGTCTTCAGATATACGAATTGTTCAACAATAAGGATAGGCGCGGCAAGGCATGGCAGGTCGAGGCAATGTTAGACTTTAGTACGAATTATGAGACAGTCTAATCATTAACTGTGCCGCATGATTGCAAGGTTAAGGAATTCGCTTTCTTGGAGGGCTGAAAGGCTCTCTTGGCCGTCGATGAATGAATTGTGCAAGCCATCAAGGTAGGCCACATGGACAGTAAGAGGGTCCCGACCCCAATGAGATGCTATCGAAATCTAGATTCTCGAGATTGGACAGGTACCGATACATTGGACATGTAACACACACGAGCTAGAGCAGTCCAATAGAAGCCAAGGACTCGACCAATTCGGTCTACAGATGACCCAAGAACTGACTGAGACAGACGAAGTATGGTTTTGCGGGAACCCATTTAGCACCCATATCTGTAATTCCTTTACGTATTCATAAATGCTCTTGGTTCTGGGACGTTCAGGTGGAGGTTAATATGTCCATGCGTCGGCAGCATTAGAAACAGTCGGTGACTGAAGAACAGGAGCTTCACAAACGATAGCGAGAAACTAAGACTGAATCTTGAGTTACAGCACAGTGCCGGGCTGTGCTGTGTTGTGTTGGCTGTTTTTGCTTTTTCTTTTCACGGGACCAATTTACAGCACGTTCCATGTCTTGAAATGGGTTGTGGCAGCCATGCTTGTGAACCCCACTAAATATCGGCCAAGTCAATGGCGCAGCTTGGGCGCTCTCATGAGCTCAACGGAAAGAGACCGGCAATAATATCATAGAGTCATGCCCGAACAGAATCTTTGTGTCATGTCTCCAACGGACATACATCGGAGATAATCTATCTAGGTGTACCAAGATCAGACAGACCTAGTGTCACAGCGATGAACCAGCCCACTGGGCCCAAAAGAAGCTGGATCGCATCACCATCAGCAACAGCATCAGTAAACGGAGTACGTAGTCAGCACCAACACCTACCCAAATGCTTGCTGGCTCAAGGAACACCCATGATGCATGGGAAAGAAACAAAATGTCAGATGTCCCTTGTCCCCCGCCGCCACCGCGCTAAGTGCGCCCCTAACAGCCCTGCAACTACAGAGTGCTGAGCATCAATCCTTCTTCGGGCAGCTTAGCTGTCCTTGTGCGACCAACAACAGGAACGCACAAGCGCCCCCCTGTCAGATGTCAGATCCCTATTGGGCCTACAAGTCTCGTTCTAGAGAAAAGCAAGCTCTGGGACGCCAACAGGATGCACTAGAGCAGCGATGGGGAGGGGAGGGCCCGAGGTTCATAATGGGACGGGTCCGGGCCTGTCCCCGGCGGCCCAAGTTCGAGTCTAATCAGCCATCCATGTCCTAGGTAAGGGCAGGGTACCTCTAAGGAGACAGCCAAAGGCTACAGTAACAGGATAGGCTCACACTTATGTTCGCTCGCACTCACCTCGGGGAGTACGTTGATGTACGGATACCACCACAAGTTTATCCTTGATCTTCACCACCCAACCCACTCACGATCACGGATCCTGAACTGAAAACGGCCAAACCTCGCAAAAAGCACCACTCATGTGCTCTTCAGCACCCTTCTAGCACGGCCTTGGAAAACCATATCCGCACCTCTAGTTACTGACGGGACGTCCATGTGTGTGAGAAATGCGTTTTGCAGCGGCTGTCTCGCCCGTTGTGATACCAGCTTGATCTGAGCGATGGTTACACAGAGCGTGCTACTCCGAGTTTGGCAGAGCTTGCCGTAGCAGATCAGGCAAGATGGATGATACTCAGAAGAAACCCACCAGTGATCCACGGTCCGCTTGTGCTTCTGTTCGTACTAGCCAGAGTCAGAATTTTGGTCCTAAGAGGGGGACCCTGGGATTCTTGTCTCCTACACAGTACAATTGCTCCGCCTGGCTCGGATCTGTTGTTGAATTCGTAGCCCTAGACCTTTGTCCCCATCCCCGGCAATGAGACCGATAGCTTCAGCCTCCTGCTCCTCCTAGGTAGGAGTGGCGGTGATATTGGGGACGAGCCCCATCCATGCCCGTCAATGTATGCTTGTCGATGGATGCTTGATCTGCCCCTGGGATCACAATTGTAGTATCCGTAAAAGTGATGAGCTATAGAAAGACCTCATTGCGCCCGAGAACCGGGGCTGACACTGACACTATCCGCCACAGTTGGGCTGCCCTTATGCGTTTCCATATACCTATCAACCTAGCCCTGTGCTCATCTTTGTGACGACTTACCTCACCTTGCCTCACTTTAGTTTCTTTTGCTTTTCTGTCTGCTCCTTGGCCCTAGTTCCTCCCATTTCCTTTTATTACCCCCCGGCTGCTTCTAGTCCTCTGCCACCTTTTTCTTGCAGAAACTTTGATTCCCGATTACCGCTAAAATTATCCTTTCCCTCCACCCTCCTCCGCCTTCTCGGCCGAGAAGCGGTTCGCTAGAAAACGTTGTAGTCGTGGAGTTATCGCGGGGGACAGCGGCACCTAATCTGACAAGGCGAATCGATACCTATGTAGCTTGAGCTCTCTGGGCTTGTTCATTACTCTCGCTACGTACGCAAGATAGGTACTTGTGGGTTGGTGAGGCGCCTTCTACTTTGAGTTCTATGGCACAAAGTTGGGTAAAAGAAGAATCCTCATCGCCTCATTCCGAGAAGGCGGGGGGAAGAACACAAACACATGCACAAACACAAGGGCAAGCACACTCGGATGTGCCTTTTACAACTATGAACCTTGCGCCTCCCTCAGTGTTGAGGAGTCAAATAGCAGCAACGGCAACACCAACACCAACAACGAAATCACAAGCACAGGCGCAATTACCAGCTTCAACATCGATAACTCCGGTCTTTCCAATAACTGATCTGACCACTCATCCGCCTCCTTCTCTCCATCCTAACAGCGGCAACACTTTCAACACAATCGACATTCCTTATACAGAGAGTACTTACAGCAGCAGCAATGTCTCTCCCGCATCTACGAGCACACCAGCCACTCCTGCTCCAGGCGTCGCTACTGCTGAGGGGATTAATACTGCCAGGAGCCCGTCTATCTCTGCTGCGGCCACTTCAACTAAAGCTGCTTCAGTTGCTTCAACTGCTTCAGCTTCATCCGACCTGACAGCACCTGCAACAGCTCCTCCAACCAAAGCAAAACGTGTCCGGACAAGTAAGCCCAAAGTTAAGACAGGATGTGCCAACTGCAAGTTCGTCTCCCTAACCCATGCCCCTTCTTCCCTTACACAGCCATAGCCTTTATCCGACACGACGATAGCATAATCTTACCTTGGAGGTATCATAGGCAGAGACGTATCAAGTGCGACGAGGTCCGTCCGGCCTGTACACAATGTGTTCGAAGTAACAAGACCTGCACTGGCTACCCGCCCCCTAGTCGCAGTTCCCGCCCATTCGAGGAGATTCGGATCGCACCGAAACCTATGCCAGCATACGATGCTCAAGCATCATCGAGTACTCCTATTGTGCCTCTCCAAGGCGACTACCATCTCTTGCCACGTCGGGCCCATCAAAGATCAATCTTGAGAACAACCTCACCAGGAACCCCTTCTGCGTCGCCCACCACCTACCAACCATCAGCCACTTTGCAAATTCAGCCAAATGAATCTTTCTACTTCGACATATTTCGCTCACACACTGCTAATGAGCTGTCTGGCTTCTTCAACAACATATTCTGGACCCACTATGTTTTGCAGGAGTGCCATTCCGAAGATGCCATCAAATGTGCAGTGATTGCTCTGGGCGCTCTATACCAGACTCTCGAGCAGACAGCTGCACTAAACTTGCGTGGTGCACCCGAGATTGGCGGTGATGCGCGTGTCGAGGTTGTCAGGGGTCATTGGCAGGTTGCCATCAGGCGGTATGGCGATGCATGTAATGCATTAGTCAAGCTAAACACACAGGATCAGAGATCTCATAGGACTTCCATCATGGCCAATGTGCTATTGGCCTGCTTTGACTCTTTCATTGGTGATCATAGACAGGCTATCCACCAGATCCAGACTGGACTTGGTCTACTGGACATTTTTCGGACACAACAAAGACAACGAATCCTTCCGGTTTCTGAAAATTCACTCGAAGAGGAGCTAGTTATCATTTTTACTCGACTGGCCATCCAAGCCAAGTCCTATGACATGGCCTTCCACTTCCCTCAACCGTTCAGTATACGACTCAGTTCACAATCACAAACGCAGTCTCCTGGTGCGAGTGGCGCGACTACCCCTTCGCAAGAAGAGCCCTTCTCGATCCCTGAGACCTTCACATCTGTTATTGAAGCTCGAGTGGCCTTGGATACGTTGAATGCCAGAATCATGCGATATACCGAGGAATTGTTCTCCATGAAAACTGACCTCAAGGGTACGCTTCCCCAATCGTGGCTAGACTATGGTCTTCATTTCAAGGATTACCTCGATGCATGGGGTAAAGCCTTCGACAACCTATTTTTCACGCGCCATAATCCTTCGGTCAGCCTTCAAGAAAAGGCAGGCGTTGCTGCTCTGAAAATGCTGTCCACCAATTCGAGAATCCTGTACCTCATGATGTTCAGCAATAAGGAATCTGACTTCGACAACTTTCTTCCTCAGTTCCAGACGATCGTCGACTTAGGTACCGAGATAGTTGGTGATGAGGAGAGACGAGTCGCCTCGCGTGACTGCCCCAACCCTGAGCAATGCCAGCATCGGCAACGTGAGGGCTGGCAGAGTCAGGACTTATTTCCAGCTATGGGGTTTTCAGCACCTCATATCAAACCCAGGTTCTCTGCTGATATAGGAATTGTTGCTCCTCTGTTTGTTGTGGCAACGAAATGTCGTGACCCAGGTACGAGGCGTCGAGCTATTCAATTGTTACGTAGCAGTGCCCGTCGTGAGGGCATGTGGGATAGCGAAATGGTTGCCAACATCAGTGCTTGGGTCATGAACCTCGAGGAGTCAGAGGCTCTCTCCATGGGAGTCGAGTCCTACCATGTCGACGGCATTACGAGGCCCATTCCGCGAATAATACCTGAAGAAAAGCGTTTCACGATTCGTTCCGTTGACTTCGACTTGCGGACACGAGTTGCAGACCTTCACGTTGGCACTCGTGGACTTCCGCCTGGTATCCCAGATCCTAAGTTTCGCCAAACTCGGCTCAATTGGTAGCGCAGAAGTGGTCTCGTACTCAGTTTGGTTATGGATAAAATGGTCTTCGATCGTGAATATAGACGTGGACTGTGATGGATATGGTGTTCCGGATTAGGAGTTCAAAGAAAGGAAATGCGTTCAATATCATATCAATGCTACATCATTAACGCCGAGCAAGGAACTGCCTACTCAGACGGCTCTAGTAATGTATCCAGTGTGTACGGTATGTCTTTCTGAATCCAAAGAAGAAGAAGAAGAAGAAGAAGAAAGAAAACCACCAACGCCTTGTCCATGCTGAAAAGGTCCAATCATAAAAGCTCAAATGCTCACCGTGCAAAATGTTCATAGTGGCGGTAGCTCCTCTCTGCATATGGGGCATTGAAGACGGAACCTCATCCAGCCCTCCAAGCAAGCGCTGTGGAATATATGCCTACAAGGCGTGACCATATATAAACGACGAGCGAAGACACCAGCAACGCCCGTATCTTCATCCTCAGCTGTAAGCACGGGCACCTCCAACACCTCACGACAGATTGCGCAGTCAATGCTCCTCGTTGAGCTTTGCTTTTTGTTGCCGTCATCACCCGAGGACCGGGCGCGTTCGATACCAGGTGTGTCGTCTGCAACGAGGCCAATTGGGAGGCCGCCAGCTTCAAGACTGTCTTCACGAAGAACAGGATGGTAATCCCACGCATCAGGGGCCCAGCCAGTGGGAATCCCAAAACGGGGACCGATAATGTCCTGTGCAGCGAGGATGATGAGCTGCATCCAAAGCCAAGCACAAAAGACTAGGAAAGCGTGGCGGTCTGAGCGAGCGTAGAGGAAGTTGTCTTCTTTGATCCAGAAATAGGCTACAGGAAGCAGACGCAGAATGGACTGACCTATGACAAAGGGCCACCCAAGAGCTCGACGGCAATTCCGACGGGTGTTGCGAAGAATTTGGGGGATCCAGAGAGAGAGGTAGATAAGGATGCAGAGATTCAGGAAGAGAGAGCGTAAATTGGGATACCATGTGGTGGAAGAAATGGCTAGGAAGATGATGCACAGAGAGGATAGAATGAGGCGGCCGATGATGCTCTGGAAGGATTGAGGGGGTTCTTCATTGCGTTGCGTTGTTGTTGCACTAGGGATGGCAGCTGCTGAGGCAGAAATCTCAGCATCAACATCCTGATCAGAGGGAACAATAACCGGCTGTGGTTCATGCGGAGGGAGAGGGAGAGGGAGAGGCGGAGGCGGAGCTCTGACCGGCTGGCGCGCCGTTACGGGACGGGGCAAGACTGGAGCGGAACCAGTTGTGTTCGGCGTCATGACGGCAGGTGACACAGCAGCATTGGAGCTATCTCCTGAATTGCTCGTATTCTGATCCCGTTCCCGACGAGGCCGGGCTTCAGGAAGCTGTACCTCATGGACCTTGGCTAGAAAGCTTCCGCCAATCGTCATGGACAGGAATGCAGCGAACAACAGGGCCAAGGTCGGTAAAAAGGTAGCACCGGCAGATGATACCCAGGTAGCTGCGGCAGTGAAGGTCATACCATCAACCATCAGCATAATGGCGACAGTCCAGAAGCTCACACGGCCCATGGTTGAAGGAGTGCAGGACTCGCGCATTTGGTTCTTGAGGAGATTGGCCTGACCAAAGACAACAATTGCGTAGACAAGAATCCATGTTTTGACTTGGTACACTTGGACCTCCATTTTCATCCCCGTCAAGTGCTGAGCCTCGCTTGGCCCAAAATCTGGTGGGCCCTTGGTTTCGAGGAAGAACCCGCAGTCTGGGGAGTAGATAACGGCTGACATTTGAAGTTTGGGAATCTTCGGGATAGGGGCACCAACAGGCGACTGTAGCTCTGACTCGATGGCATCGATGACTGACCCCAAAGCGTCCCTAGATGAGTCCTTGGAATCCAGGTTGAAGTGGGTTCGACTAGGTGGATAAACCTGCGCATACATGATGTATTCGCAGTGTGGTGATGGGTTAGTAGTGTAGAGAGGATTTTCCAGATCTGACGTCCAAGGAACTGTCTGGTCCGCATAAATATTCTCCTTCTTCCTTGTAATGGTGCGGGCGATCGATTCGTTTAACAGTCTCTGACTAGACTGGAAGAAATCTTCACTTGGTGTCAAGTGTGGCAGGCCGAAGATGCCTTCAAACTTTTCGCTCGTGGTGGTCATCATAATGACGCCCTGCCGCGGCCAATGAACGCCCCATAACCTCATTTCCCAGTCATGGCCTGAGCCATACGTATCCTCGATAGTCGTCGTACCCTTGACACTGCGAATGAGACCTCCAGCGACAGGGACGTCACTTTGAGTTGGTAGTTGCTCATACTCGTGAACCGTTTTGTTCCCTTCCAGACGCAACATCATGCGACCGGTGCGACCGGTAATGTTACGTGCCCAAGGAACGCTATCGCCAATCCAGTCCATACCAGGAGCAATTCTGCTCAGATTGTAACTGTCGTATCCCTTCGAGACAGTACCTTTTCGCTTTACCCATTCTCCATGAACAGTTCCTGACGCATTCATCCAAATAGACTCGCCTTGTCCGGCGTCCCATAGGCTGTGACCTCCAACTGGTGGTATAGCATGCCGACTGAACACCAGACTCCTCTCACGGAACCTTGTCAGATCTCCCCAGGACAGCTTATCTTCCGCGCGGAACCCCGTGAGATTGAGAAAAGAAGGCCTTGCCTTGGAACCTTTCTCTGGGGCTGGAATAAAATCGCCCCATCGCGAAGCGTTCAGTACATCGAGCGCATACTGGAAGTGGTCGAGTCTCTCGCCTGCGAGGTCAGAAAGAGTAAGGGACTGACTTGAGTAGTCACTGTCAGGGAATACAAGCCAGACGATGAAGACAATAAAGATGAGTGTAGCAATTGGATGTTGGGCTTGCGGCATGATTACCCACGATAGCAAGCGACTATCACCGTGACATGCTAGATCCGGCGTGGTCGTCGGCCCAAGGCGACGCGATGAAGAGAACGAAATTGAACAACTGTCCAAGGCGAGGAAAATGAGCTTGTTTATATAGTTGATGGGTGATGCCGAGTGGTTGGTCTGCCTTTATTTTTGAGATTGTTTGAGTTAGATATGACACATGTGGTTCATGGAAGGGGTACGTATCATGACTGGGTGCGGCTACTGAGCTACGGGTGCTAAAAAGAAATGCCGTATCCGTATCTTGTCCGACACAGTACGAATAAGGGCCCAGCAACAGCAAAACAAACAACAGATACAACTACCAAACGCACATACACGCTTACAAGGCAAACACCACGGTTCAGACGCTGTTTTTAACTCTCTTACCAGAAATCACATCATTATATCATTTCAGCCATTATCGTGCCTGGGCAGCCTTTCGCCAACCCATCTCAATATCATCATGGTCAGCAACGACCCCAACCCCGACTCAGCAGCCACCAAGTCAGAAAATGTATGTTTTATCATCACAGCTTGGGAAACCTTCTGCAGGCTCAGCGCACGCAGTGACGCGCAAAGACTGCTTGCGTTGTTGTAGAGTCTCCGTGACCGGTTTTGGACAGCGCCACTAACTGGATTATTCATTGTTGTAGCCTTCGGATGATGCTCGCGCCGATGTCACAGCAGCAGTTGAGGAGCTCCTAAACTCACTGTCTAACAAGTTTGCTGGTGTCTCCTCAGAGATCTTTGCTAAGAGTGAGGACCCTCATCCTTGAGAATTACACCGCCCCAAACTGACATTGTACGAAGTGGATGAAATGTCCCGGAGGTTGGATAACCTTGAAGCAGCTCTCCAAGAGAGTAAATCCAAAGATGGAGGCTCAACCAAGTCCTCATAAGACTTGAGTTCAAAGAAAGAATGTAGGGCGTTGAGGCTTTCTCTCGGACTTCGATTCATCACGTGCAAATAAAAGAGCCCGATTTCATTATATCGTCAAATCAAAATGTCCCAAGAAAACTACATAAGATTTTGTGATTCCGCACTTCTTTCCTGTCATTTTGTCATATAATTGATGCTTCACAGCTCATCTTTGATCTCCTCTGCTTTTTCTGCGGCTTTCTGTGCGAATTTACGGAGGACGTTGGTCTTCTGCTGGATCTGATCACGCTTAGCAGGGGCCAGTCCACCCTTGGAGAGGATGCCGTTCAGACGAGTGAGCTCCTTGGAAACCCAGTCGTTGTTGGAGCTCAGCTTGTCAAAGACACGCACGTAGTACTCGGCGTATGTCTTCTGAGCAGCGTCGGTGAGGCTTTCAACCTCCTTCTTAACCTCCTCGGCAACCTCAGCAATAGCAGCACCGCCAGTGATCTTGGTGACCAGGGTGTCGAGAGACTCAACAGTACCGGCAACAGTATCGAGACCACCACCGGCGACACGGTGAGTTCCAGCATGCTCGTTGATCCAGTCAACAAAGGCCTGCTCACTGCGTCCGCTCTCGTAGGCAGCAGCCTCCTTGCTACCAGCAGGGAACCACTTGATGGTAGGATAGGACTTAACACCCTGTTCCTCGGCAACTCCCTTACTGTTAGGGGCCTCAGCATCAACCTTGGCGATCAATACGTTCTTTTCGTTAGCGAATGTGTTGGCTAAGTCTTCCCAGGTGGGGGCAAGGCTCTTGCAGTCTGGAACACGCGAAAGTTAGCAAGGTCAGAGGCATATGGATGCAAGAGAACTCACGTCCACACCAGGGGGCGGTAAATGCAACAAGAACGTGCTTGTCACCGCCAATGGCCTTGGTGAACGTAGCGTCGTTGAGGTAGGTAACTTGGCTGGGCAGCTCAAGCTTCTTCTTAGGCTTAACACCGGTCTTTTCGACGATGAAGTTGGTCAGACTCTCAAGATCCCTGCCAGACTTGTACTCCTGGGGCTTGTTGCTCTTTCCATCGAAGAATTTGAGGGTAGGGAAACCCTGGATACCAAAACGCTTGCCGAGTTCGCGCTGGGCGTCAGCGTCGACCTTAGCGATTTGCACTTTGTCTTTGGCGTGCTCGTAGGTATTGGCAAGGTCCTCCCAGACAGGAGCAAGCTTCTTGCAGTGACCGCACCACGGCGCGAAGAATTCGACGAGCGTAGGTTTGCCGGACTTGAGGACAATCTCGTCAAAGTTGGTCGGGAGCAGCTCGATGACGGCGGATTTAGCTGCGACGGCGGCGGCAAGGGCGCCGAGCACAAAGCTCTTGATGAGAACCATGTTGGATGCTTAAATTGTCCCGATTTGTATTTTGTGATGATGATGAAGGAGAAGAAGAGTTAAAAACAAGACGAAGCAAAGCACAACCTTAACCAGAGACGTGCTATGTTACTGGATGGTTGCTTGGAAATCCACAAGAGATGCCAGCTTGCATGGGAATGGAATGTCCGGTGTAGGTGGACATCCCTGTAAGGTAAAGCGGGGATCTACAGCTACGACAACCTAGCCTAGTAGGTAACTTAGACTGCAGGTGCTAAGTCAATTACCTAGGTGCTTCCAATGAAGCAGTTATTACTGGTCTTCATTGCTATGTAGCCAAAATAACTTTCAAAATTATGTTTTTTCGGATAAAATCAATAATTGTCTCAATCTCTCAACTCTGGGGATGCCTATACGTTGACAAAAAGACATAAAACCTGGTTCTAATGAGATAGGTGTTGTGTGAATCTATGCAGTTTAAGAAAGACTGGAAACTGGAATCATAGGTAGGCTTTGCCAAGGTGTTGGGGAACTAAAGACCAGACTTCATTGGATATGAAACTTGTGACTCTTTAGTTCAATATTTGCTACGAACTTCGTTCTTGGACAACAAAGAGCCTTTTAGTAGCTCTTGGTTTTCACACCAAGTGCTAGTTGGATACAGACAACAAGCCTCCCTCATTGAAGGCCTTTATTTCATTCATGGGGGACGATGCAGTGAGTCTGCAACCGCATATTAAGGTTTTTCAACGACTCGATTCAGTGGGAACATTTTGCCATCAATAATTCATAATCCTTCACAGTAATCCCCATTAGTATAAATGGCATCTCCTATCCAAATGGCACTACTGCTCCTCTAAGAATTATCCAGGACACACAAAAGCAATCCAGAGAATAAATATCTATATTCGCCATTTACCTATTCGTAACATTCAAATTATTCTCAAATCTGCTTGATCTAGAACTGATTGAAAGGTAACCTTGTTGGACAGACAGACAACCTAACCCCAACAGCGCGGAGCCGGCTTATGCCGGATTAGTAGTTAATCCGGGACCCGAGCCAGTGTGCCCTCGCTCCTACCCGAATGGGGCTGCGGGACCTAGTAAGTCAGCGCACACAAAATTTCCAGCGGCAATCCAACTCGCGAAATCAAACCATCCCGCAACCCTTCGAGCTTTCGGCCTTCAATCAACACCGCAAAGATGTCTCACGAAAGCGTCTGGAACTCCCGCCCCCGAAACTACGGCAAGGGCTCTCGCAGCTGGTACGAATTTATATCCTCTCCGCCTGTCTGATGCGAAATATGCCCCCGACGGCGTCCGAAATAATCGATCGAATATTATTTGTGCTAACATCTCCCAGCCGCGTCTGCAAGCACAAGGCTGGTCTCATTCGAAAGTACGACCTCAACCTGTGCCGTCAGTGCTTCCGTGAGAAGGCCAAGGACATCGGCTTCAACAAGGTGAGTTTTGATCGAGCGAGAACACCTAGGCCGATCAAGGACAATGCTAGGAGCAAAGAGACTGACCCTATTTCGTCTACAGTACCGATAAACGATCATGACACCCGGTTTTCTCGGTTAAGGGATGGGGGGAACTGCTGGAGAGCAAAGTATTGTGTCGATGGGGAGGACTCTCAGCAGAACGTCAAAGGCCTCGCGTTAAAAAAGCACTCGGAGGGCGGCCGCTTGGAACAGGAGTTTTATGGCTTGCTTGGGTCCCTCAGGAAGATCGTGCGTCTGACGAACATCCTCCGAGGATAGACGAATACCATTGCATTGGACCTCGATTATGTCTATGTGTCCTGTCTCATCCTCGAACCCTCCTGCACGACCAGCCTGTGGCCATGGAGTGTATCGGGTCAATGTGAAATTATGACTATCAAAAAACTCCATGTGAACCATTGGACCACTTGCACGTTTGAAGATCCAGTTGTGCTCACGAAATGTTCAAATGGCCATGGCGATGTACCAGAGCGATGAGGACTCTTTTGCAGTGGCCCTAGTGAACGAATGAATCACTTCGGAACGACTGCGCTAATTTTACAAGTCTTATTACTGCCTCCCCTAGATTTCGTCTAGTTTAAATCATCATGACAATGGGAGGAAGCAGAGCGGAGATCTTTGAGCCCCAAGGCCACCTAAATATACAAGAGCCAAAACGGACTCAAAGAGAAAGACATTGCGTGACTGTACATAAACGTAATAATTCGTACACCGTCCCCTTTAACTTTTCCATATCCTGTCTAAAACACCGCTTACTTGATGATGCGAGTGCAGAGACCAGTAGCGACAGTTCGACCACCCTCGCGAATGTTGAATCGCTGACCGACCTCAATAGCGTTGGGGTGGCCCATAGTGACAACCATCTCGGTGTTGTCACCAGGCATGACCATCTTGCTAGAGGCATCCTCAGTGCCCTCGGGGAAGGTCAGATCAATAGACTCATCAGCAGTTCGGAGGTAGAGCTGAGGTCGGTAGTGTTCCTGGAAGCCAGTGTGTCGGCCACCCTCTTCCTTGGTGAGAACATAGAGGGAAGCGAGGAACTGGGTGTGGGACTTGACGGTGCCAGGGGCGCAGACGACCATACCACGGCGGACATCCTCACGGCGAACACCTCGGATGAGGAGACCAGAGTTGTCACCGGCCTGGGACTGCTCGCAGGATTTCTTGAAGGTCTCGATATCGGTGACCTTGGTCTTGATGACCTCCTGACCCTTACCAACAAGCTCAATCTCCTGATCACGCTTCAGGATACCACGCTCGACACGGCCAGAGACGACGGTACCACGACCGGCAATAGAGAAAACATCCTCGACGGACATGAGGAAGGGCTTGTCAAGGTCACGCTCGGGGGTAGGAATCCACTCGTCGACGGCGGCAAGGAGCTCATCGATCTTCTCGGTACCAATCTCGGGGCGCTGGTTCTGGAGGGACATGAGAGCAGAGCCCATGATGACGGGGGTGTCGTCACCCTCGAAGCCGTATGTGTTGAGCAGCTCACGCATCTCCATCTCGACGAGCTCAAGCATTTCGGGGTCATCAATGGCATCGACCTTGTTGACGAAGACGACAATTCGCTGGACACCGACCTGACGGGCGAGCAGCAAGTGCTCTCGGGTCTGGGGCATCTGACCATCAGAAGCAGCAACGACGATGATGGCACCGTCCATGTTGGCAGCACCAGTAATCATGTTCTTGATGTAATCGGCGTGACCAGGGCAGTCGACGTGGGAGTAGTGGCGGTTGTCGGTGGCGTACTCAATATGAGCGGTAGAGATGGTGATACCACGCTTTCGCTCCTCGGGAGCCTTGTCAATGGCACCATACTCGAGGAAATTCGCGAGGCCCTTGTCGGCCTGTCGCTTGGTGATAGCAGCAGAGAGTGTAGTCTATGATATAAGTGTCAGCTGAGTTTTGAGAGAAAAGAGAGGGGTGAAGGGATATAGATATTGCCGCACCTTGCCGTGATCGACGTGACCAATTGTTCCAATGTTCACATGGGGCTTTGATCGCTCAAAGACGGCGTATGTGCGATAGAGATTGAGGACACCAGAAGCATTCTGCTTGGTGAAGGCGGACTGGAGAGGGTTGACGGGGTTAGCCCGGAGACCTTGGCGGGCGGTGCGCAGGAAAGGCGCAAGAGATCGGAAAGCGGTCGACATTGTGACTACTCCCTTTGGGTATTATAAAAGGACAATTAAGAAGGAGATGGTGGGGAGAAGAAAGACGGGGAGGAGAGGAGAGAGACAAGGAACACACGATGGTGCTGTCGAAATGAAGATGGAGATGGAGAACGGCTATGATGAGACCTCGAAAATTTCTCGAGCTCTCCAGGCCTTCTCGTCTCGCTCTAAAGGCGTCTGGCCTGTCCTTTTGGTGGAGCCAGCCAGCCAGGATTTCAAACGTCCACTCAGACCACCAGGAAATAAAGCAGCTCAGTCACGTGGCATGCAATCAAGTTCTCTTTTATAAGAGCTTAGTACCTAGTATGGGTTATAAGAGCAATTGGGTTGTTAAGTGGAGTGTGTTCAGTGAGCTGATGTTCTACCTTAGCAGGCATCTAGTCCTAAGGTACCTTTGGCAGTAAGGTATAGCAGTCGTGTTGTTTGAGAGGTATTCAGTACCGAAGGTACCTACTGAGAGACAGACACCTCTTGGATATCTCTAGCACAAGTGCGTGCCAGAATGGAGGGTATATAATTTATTGGCTCAGAACGATAGAAACTGGTTCTATAGGAGCATTATAGACAGACACTGTCGATCATACGCCCTTTAACGTGGTGTTCATGGCAACGACAGCATAATAGCTCAAACGTACCCTCATCTTATTTGCGGGTACAGACAGGTTCCAGAATTTGGCCAGTGAGCGCCGGGCCCATCGGAGAAAGTCAACTAATAAAAACGAACCTCCCAAGTCGAGCGCCATATAAAATCTCAACTCCAAACGCCTCAAGTCGCGAAATCTGTCACCTTCCTCCTGTGTTCTCTGAGCCAAATATATCTCTTCATCCTGTGCTGTTGTTTTCGTCACTCAAAGACCAAATTCGTGCGACTTCAACTCTGCAACACATCTCTTCCAGCCACCTTGCTCAAAAACAACATATACGTTTGGACCAACAAAAGCGCAATCCACAACTGAACCAGTTTCAGGGACCCGAAATCTCATCGGAAGAGCCACTTGGCAAGTAAACAACGCATTCATAATGGATCCTGTCGGTCAACAACAGCAACCCCAGGGCGAACAGCCCGAATTGAACGCATTCGGTAAACTTACTGCTCAATTCCTGCAGTATGGAGCCAATGCATCCAACAATCTTTCAAATGCATTTGAGAGCATGGACACAAAAGCTTGGCTTCGCCTGACCGTTATTGTGGGTGGTTATATGCTCCTTCGCCCCCTATTTCTGAAGTTTGTCACCAAGGGGGCTGTTCAGAAGATGGAGGACGAGGATGCTCGGGAGAAGCGCAAGGCTCAGATCTCACCCAACGAATTGCGCGGATTGGTCGAAGATGAGCCCGAAATCGATGAGGAGGGTGATGGTACCGGTGCTGACTGGGGCCAGAAGGCTAGAGTGAGACAGAGGACTATGTTGAAGGACCTCCTGGAAGCTGAGGAGCGACGGAGGGAAGAGGAAGAGGACGACAAGGACATTGCAGACCTCCTTGAGGACTAGACATCTCAGTTCTAGGAATTGTTTAGGCGCATTGGTTGGGAGTTCCGAATTTGGCTGGTCGAGAATGAAAGGGACAGTATTACGGGTTAGCAAGATGTTATCCGGGCTGGCTATTAGTACTTGGGTAATTAGAGGTTTGATACCTCAACCTTTTGCTTGCTATAAACACAAACTTGCATGCAGAGCTTCTTGTTGAGGCATGGCCTGTTCCTCCTATTGTGGGTGACTCAACTATACCAATGACCTAGAGATCTGAGAAGTTTTCTCCAAGCATAGCCACTACTATACATAGTTCTTAGTAGAGACAACCATCATCATCCGCCATATTACTGGAGGCTCGGAAATAGGGTGGGAGTGCTCAAAGGCCACCTTGTGATTGTGCCCTATAGGAATCTGAGAGAGAACATGAGTAGAGCCTCATCCGAACTTGTTTGATGTTGACCCAGAAACAGGGTTACTCCGGCTTCCATCTCACAGATGAGCCAGCATCGTGGTAACAAGAAAAAATCAAGAAGTCCTGCCTGAGAAGGATTAAGAAACAACCTCCTAATTATGGGCTGCATCTTGCGAAACTGAACATCATGTTTTGATCTGCAAGTTTATGGAATGTTTCATGGTATCACCACCTACCTAGGTGCCTATAGTAGACTACCTTACTTACTTACCCACAAATACCCTTGACTATTGGGCAACTGGGGTACAAAGATCAGTTTCTACTTGTTCAAACTTGAACAAGTATGTAAGGCATGAAGGCCAATTAGATGACAGTGGGTTAGCTCTTGACTTGACCGCAAGTGCACTGCATGAAACAAATGCAAACCCTTAATACAGTCAGTACCCAGCATGTTATCGTCCAGTCAATGAGCCTGTGTCCATCCATCCATTGCCAACGATTGCTGCTACCTTATAGTGCTAGGCAAGGTAGTATTTACCTGCTTTAGGCACTCCCCTACCTTATGGATACCTACGGAACAGGTCTCTGTGGCAGCTCATCGTGTGCACGACATGTATCGCAGCTGCCGTATTACTCTGTACAACCGCTCGATTCTGCATCATATTCTCTGTCAGTTTACCGAGACATAATATATGTGATCCATCTCAGAGTGGTACGTTACGCTTGAGCAAATCGGTGATTTTCTAAGGTGGCTTGAATGGCGTGCAAATCAAAACGTAGGAGGGGCAACCTGGCGGGGGTATTGGAGGAGGGGTCGCAGGGTAGATGCCCATTTACAGATACTTGAATTTGTGTGGCCTTTATGCGAGTCTTTAGGTACCTTCGTTCAATGCTATGTCATCTGGCTGTTGCTTGATTGAGACCCAAACTGCGCCCCAAGCCGTCTCCGTCTCCGACCTGCCTTCTCTTCTGACGTCGCCGCCTTGGAATTAGAACCATAGCCAGCACAGAGCAGATCGTGTCCTTTTTCTGCGTTTTTATCTAAGTTTGAAGACCCAACTTACAGTTTCGGCTTCAACATTTCTTTAGAGCGTTTATCCTAACGGCTGATAGACTTGCGAACTATTTTCAAGCACCCTCACCACCACCACCACCACCACCACCAACAACAACAACAGTCCAACTTTCGGCCTGTGCGACAATAGAAAACAAACATCAGCAAACTGCCTGAACTGCGACTCGATCTGAAGGGATCTAGTCGCTTAGTTTTCGTTTTTATACTCGGTGGTCGCATTTTCTGCTCCTGTTTTCTTGATAGTGTATCATGATTTCTTGTTGCACAGACATATAGAGACGCATCATGAGCGAATCGTTTGACATTCAGAATCTCCTCCAGACGGGGTAC
This sequence comes from Fusarium austroafricanum, assembly GCA_012932025.1. Lineage (NCBI taxonomy): Eukaryota > Fungi > Ascomycota > Sordariomycetes > Hypocreales > Nectriaceae > Fusarium > Fusarium austroafricanum. The sequence goes on along the minus strand of JAADJG010000511.1, from coordinate 21,886 downwards.
TTCACAACTTCTCGGGCCAAGAGTCCGAACCCGTATGTATACCATAATTCTACTAACAGCCTACCATCCACTTACACCGGCAAACAGTCCATCGCCATCGCACTTCGATGATCGTCCTTCCTCTCAACCTCCGCCGTCGCAACAGCCGCCGTATCAACTGCCTTACTATCCTTTAATACCGCGACCGCAGTCCGCTGCTCTAGCACGAGTACCGAGAGTCCGACCTCCTCCCCCATCTGTTGAAGATGAGGAAGTTTCCCTTCAGCGGGAGCATGGGGCCTGCCTATCTACTCATCAGGAAGAGGAGCCTCCATCTCGTGGAGATGTTGAACAGAACCCCATGATTATGGAAGTTCACGAGTATAACCCAGAACGACGCTTTGTCATTCTGACAGGGTCATCAAGTGGTTCTGATGGCGGTGAAACAGAAAGGAAGGGCGGATCTGACAGGAGAAACGGGACGGAGAGAACAGAGAGAAGGACGGAAAGAGACCAGCGAAACGAACCGAGCAGGAGGCCTGAACCAGATCGGAGGCCCGAACCTGAGCGGAGGCCCGAACCTGAGCGGAGGCCTGAACCTGAGCGGAGGCCGGAGCCAGAGCGGAGAAATGAACCAAAATCTCAACGGGTTGAACGATTTGACAGGCCTCAAAGGAGTGAGCGAATTGAACGACAAGACAGGCCACCGAATGACTCCTACACAGACACAAAATCTGGCCGTAGATACGACACAAACCTCAAGGCCGATCCGCCAACAAACAGGGAACGCAGTCGACCGCCCCTGGAGAAACGACGCAGCAGGCAGGATTTGCCTCGACTTGAAACTGAATTCAGAGAAGATCAGCTACCCGAGAAGTACCGTACTCGTCCTTCGGCCTCTTCCAGCAGCCGAAATGACCAGCCTCCTCTTCGACCTCCTAAGATTCCTCTTGATCCCCAGCTTGCACCCGAAGTTATTAAAATCAGTGCCAGCGGTCGCGATCAAGCTTACTATGGGCAGTCTCAGGCCGCCGCTCGTAGGTCTCCTACTCGGCCTGGCTATGTCTCGAGTGTGCCGAGTGAGCGACGATACGATAGTAGTCACGCTCGCAACCCTTCGACCGCTTCCACCTCTCAGCGCACAAATTCTGAGCCAGAGAAATCGGCACGTCCTCTTTCGAAAGAGCGAGCGGGAGAAACCTCAGCTCGTCCCCTATCAAAAGAACGAGTTGATGAGAAACCCACCCGCCCTCTATCAAAAGAAAGAGCTGGAGCTGAGCCCTCTTACCGGGGCGAATACGTACCAAGGAGCAGCAAGAAAGAAAGATCCCCTTCTTATGGGAGGATGGATCGCGAGGATTATGGAAGATCTTCAACATACCCGTCGCGCGAGCCTGTACGAGAGTCGACAGTTCGGCGTGACGACCGACGAGATGAGCGTCGCGACGAGCGTGGTGATGACAATCGCTCTGGCGACGATCATCCGAAGGGCCCACGAGAACTTCACCCGAGACGTAAGAAGTCCGTCGTGCTGCAGGATGAACGAGATTCTCAACCAAAACTAGAGAAAGTCGACGCGCCAAGTGGTCCCCGATCGAGACCTCGAGGGCCGACAATGCCTATCCCAGTCCCTATCCCTATCAGCTCGACTTCCCCAGACGACTTGGCCCAAAACATCCGGCCTGCGTCGACTTTTCCGGTCACTAAAGACGAGCATGTTCTTCCAGAGAGACCCAAAAATGAGCTTCCATACCCGGTAGACGACGACCCTTTAGTTGACCCCTTTGATACGCGCAGCAAGGCGGAAAGAATTGGTCGACCACGATCTCAATATGAGCCAGACCCAATCATTTCAATGCCCGAGATGCCAACGCCTATTGCCATTGGCCCCGAAACACCACTCGAGGCCAGGTCTGCATCAGCTATGCCATCTGCTGCTCGCCCTCCACCCTCTGCACAGTCATGGCAGCCCCCGGCCTTCGATCCCAACCGAGACGGTGTTCGCCTTGAAAAACCAGTGGGGTCCGTTCGGCGTCACTCGGAAAATCAAGAAGCGACAGGTGTTACCACATTCCCTGAATGCCGCCGCAAGCATCCGGTCGCAGGCTTGGTGGACTGGCTCACATTGCCTCGCACTGACTTTAACATTTGTCCTGACTGCTATGGTGCTGTCTTTTCCAAGACCGAGTACCGGAAGCCATTTCAGCCGATGCTTCGCCCCTCCGCTCAAGCGATTGCATGCGACTTTGGCGTCGGACCATGGTATCGCATTGCTTGGCTTCTCACCTTAAAAAATGAACTGCCAGATTTGTGGCTCTTTCACGAAGTTGCCAGAGCTATTGCTGCCACTCAAAGCATTCCATGTCCTGGCGATAGAGTTACCACACGCAACTGGCTGACACTCTGGAACCCATACACCCGACAACCTGTCTATGATTTTACCATATGCCCCCAATGTGCTAACATCATCCTGGCGCTGTTTCCCAATCTGAAGGATGGCTTCATTCCCCTAGATTCTCGTTCAGAACCTACTAGGGGACTTTGCGCTATGCGCTTCAAGCCGAAACGGAAGCGATTTGTCATGTATTTTGACGCTATGGAGACGACATCGGATCAAGCCCGTCTTGAACAAGAAGAGCCAGACTTTAACACTCTTGCACAAGACATTGAAAAGATGGCCGCAGTCAGTGAGTGCCAAGAGGATAAGCCCATTACTAACGGATACTGGCACACCATGCAGTACCTACGACAGTTCTCGGTCTGTGGCGAATGTTTCGACGAGGTTGTCAGGCCATTGATCAAGGATGATAACGTTATCGCTCGCAACTTCTATATGAAGCCACAAAAGCTGCCACTTGCAACCTGTCAGCTCTACTCTAATCGAATGAGAGAGATTTTTAGAAAGGCATGTCGGTGGAATGATCCCAAGTACCTGGAGGCCAAGGTACTTGAGAGGATGGATGTCGAGGCCATGATTCATGAAAAACTGGCAAAATTGGATAGGTCTAAACATGAAGATGAGGACTGGGTTGAAGAACAGGTTGACAAGTATATTCAAGAATGGAAGAGGTGGGAATAATGGGATATGATATGATGGACAAGATTGGTTAGGATATCTGATCTTGGAGTATCTAGGTGGGCATAACGACGACATGTACTTATGCTACGGAAAAGCGACTTTCATGAGCCATGATAGAATGATATGAATATTATACAAAAGTAGGTAGTCTAAGTGTTGTTTTGTTGTAAACTCAATATGTCCTTATTAACGGCATTCGTTGTGAGTGGTTACCGCCCTCCCCACATGAGTGCAAATTCGTGCAGATAACACTGTCTAGACTGTACAGATGCAAATTCGCTAGGTTGCTTAGTGGGGCAGACTTAGGGCCACTTCGCCCACCAAAATTGACAGAGCCCGCAAAATATCCTGGGTGAAATTTCGTGAGCTTCGCAACATCCCTCTCCATCACCAATTTCGACGCCGCACGACCCGAGGTAAGACCTCAACACCAGCCGTTGCAACTACTTTGGACCTTTTTGTACTGACTCGAGCATCATTGCAGGTCCAAGTCTCAACCTTCACAATGGCTTCGCGACCTACCGTCTCTATCATCGGCAAAGATGGTGCTCCCACTGGAGCTACCCACGCCATTCCCGCCGTCTTCACCAGCCCGATCCGACCGGACATTGTCCAGCAGGTTCACACCGGTATCGCTAAGAACAAGCGACAGCCCTATGCTGTGAGCGAGAAGGCTGGTCACCAGACCTCTGCTGAGTCCTGGGGAACTGGTTAGTACACGATGTTCATTTTTGAGGTTTATGGTTTTGGAGGGGAAATTTTCTGTGGGCGGGGAGAAAAGTTGGCAGATGGACGAAGATTGGGAAACCGCTCTGGCGAAACACCACGACCACTGGTAGAACAAGGAGCTAACCACATCCTCAACAGGTCGTGCCGTCGCCCGTATCCCCCGTGTTTCGGGTGGTGGTACTCACCGTGCCGGTCAGGCCGCCTTCGGTAACATGTGTCGTTCCGGTCGCATGTTCGCCCCTACCAAGATCTGGCGAAAGTGGCACATCAAGGTCAACCAGGGCCAGAAGTAAGTTGAATTCAACAATTATTACCGAAAAGTCGCAACTAACAAAGAACTTAAGGCGATACGCCGTCGTATCTGCTCTGGCTGCCTCCGCTGCCGTCCCCCTGCTCCAGGCTCGTGGCCACCAGGTCAACTCCGTCCCCGAGGTTCCTCTGGTCGTCGACTCCGCCATCTTCGAGGCTGCTGCCATTGCAAAGACCTCTGCTGCTCTTGGCCTCCTGAAGGCTGTTGGCGCTGGTGCCGACATTGAGAAGGTTAAGAACTCCAAGAAGCTCCGTGCTGGTAAGGGCAAGCTCCGTGGCCGCCGCCACCGCCAGCGACGTGGCCCTCTGGTCATCTACGACCCCGAGACCGACGGTAAGGAGCTCGTCACTGCTTTCCGCAACATCACTGGCGTCGAGACTTCTCCCGTCACCGCTCTTAACCTCCTCCAGCTCGCTCCTGGTGGTCACCTCGGCCGCTTCATCGTCTGGACCTCCGCTGCCTTCAAGGCCCTTGACGAGATCTACGGTTCCACCACCGAGGCCTCCGCCCACAAGCGTGACTTCCTCCTCCCCTCCAACGTTGTCTCTCAGGCCGATCTTACCCGTCTGATCAACAGTTCTGAAATCCAGAGCTCTCTCAACGCTCCTAAGGGCGAGGCTGTCACCCGCCGATCTGCTGTCCAGAAGAAGAACCCTCTTAAGAACAAGCAGGTCATGCTGCGTCTGAACCCCTACGCCTCTGTGTTCGCTCAGGAGGCTCAGAAGAAGCAGAACTAAAAATATTCTCGACTTGCTGGGTGTGCAGCGGGTCAAGACGGAACTAGATGACGGGTCTTGCATGGTTTGATATCGAGGCGTAATGGCTTCTTTGAAGGTTGAGCTCTTAAAATGAATCAGATTTGATATGAATTACAGCCTGACTCGGTATTGGTTCCTTAACTTGATGATTATTCGCCGCAAATGTGAGCACTGGATCTTGAAACATTTATATCTCCATGATGTGATTATAATACCCCTTCGTAAATTCCTTGAGATGAGTAACCTGTGCAGTCTAATTTGGGCTGTAGGCCTTGTTTACTTTAGGACTATCCCATTGTTATCTAGATAGGCGTTGACCTTCTCTCTTAATTGATCCCCCAATAGCTCTTCGTTCATGCCTTCATCATCATCCTTATCCCATTGTATTCGACTCAGATGTTTCTCGTTTCAGTTAGTATGTCTGCTCATGCTTAGCTATATAGCTCCTTGAGCAGCTTTTCAATGCGATCAGCATCTTTAACCTTGAAGAAATCTTGTATAGAGTGTGCAAATCTCAAAGAACCGCCATCAATATTCTCGTCGCTTTCGGCTGCAAAACATAGTCTTATATACTGCCAGCCACGCTTCTCTCTGATCTCTGGCGTGGCACTGAATATGCTACCAGGGCTGCCAAGCACGAGATGGGGTGCTTGAGTGCTAAAGATGAGGAACGCATTTGCCAATATAGGGCCATCGATAACAGGGGCAATATTACCGCCTCGAGCCTGGTAGAGAGGGTGTTTCTCGAAGTGGACTCGCAGCCACACAAACATGCCCCCCCGAGGCCAGTCGAAATCGAACAGCCTCATCTTGCTGATACCATCCCAATCTGAGTTTGGGTTTTCTGAGACTGAGTGCCTGAGCTGGAATGCATTCTCCTCGAGAATGGCGCACATTCTATTCATGCGACGCTGATACTCACCACGGAGGCCCTCGAGCCAACGCACCCAACCGTCAAGCTGCCAGCCTGTAAACGAGGGCTTCTCTGAGGTTGGAAGAGAAGAGAACGTCTCAAGAGCATGCCAATGCGGACCGAGAATGGCTTGAGCGATGAGTGCTTGAACGAAACCAGAGGGCTGTCCCGTGCTTGTTTCGGCAATTCTATAGAACAAGAGTCAATATTGGAAGATACATCACTAAAAATGCAATACGACATACCGTGTGAGACGTTCTATGATTGCAGGTTGAGCAGTGACATAACCTAGTCTTGAACCAGGAGCAACCGTCTTGGAAAAGGTATCGAGACGAATGACACGACCATCTACATCAATACTGAGATATGAAGGAGCGAGCGAATCGATGAACTCGTAGCCAGATGTCTTGATTGGCTTATCTGGTTCGGATTTCAGAATAACCTGGTAACCGCGGGATTTGGCCTCATCCGTCGCGGCGGAAGGGAACTGCAGATACCAATAAGGGTCATCCTCAACAATGATTATGTCGTGTTTGCTCGCGAGAGCGTAGATCTCTCTTTTTCGTTTGATCCCCATGACGCAACTCGTAGGATTATCGCCCATGCTATATGAGCAGTTAGCAGGAAGAAGCTTTCTGGGGCCCGTCAATTCACTCACGTCACTGTGTATAAGAAATGCGGTAGTCGTCCGTTTCGATGATTCCAGTTCCCAAGCACCTCTTGCAGACCGCCAGGACCTTCGACTCTCATCCCCTCTTCATCAATCTCAACGGGAACAATATTGACCCCGAGTGGTCGGGCTTGAGTGAGTATGTTTCCAAATACAAACGTTTCGCAGAGCATGCCTGGTCGCTCATTCACAGAGTGCACCCCCTCGTACCAGGGGTCAACCAGAAGCTGGAGAACCTTTGAGAACCCATCTGTGCCGCCATCATTGAGGATCACATCCGCCCCACCTTTATACGGTACGTTCGGATGCAGGACTTGGTTTGTGAACTGCTTGACGAAAGAATGGAGAGGTGGATATCCTGTCACTTGTCCATATTGAAGAGCGGTGGCCAGGTCAACTTTCCTGGTCAGGTCTGGTTCGTTCAGAATTTTGGGAATAGCGATTCGAGATGATGTTTTGTCATAGTCCGGGTTTCTAGAAGTATTCTGGTCTCCGCCGTTGACTTGGGTGTTGTTATCCCTGCCAGTACTGCTTGGCAGAGACTGAGTCAATGACTCAACCTGGTCGGGGTAATTGGGCGAGGGCTCCCATCGATCCGCGTTAGATATCTGAGCTTCCAAAGTATCGAATGGGAAATATTTAACATTGGGCATTCCTGCGGCCGTGTTAACATGGATGTGTAAGACGGAGGACAACGGTCAAAGTTTCGGAGTTTCGGAGCCGGGATCGTCGATCGCCGGTCGTATCCCCGGACTCACCTCCAGCAAAATTGCTGATTCCCGGAATCTGCATATATCTGTAGAATGCTTTGATGTTGCTTACTTTGTGGTTTCTAGTCACTATTGAGAAATGGTGCGATAGGTCCCTGGGCGGAGATAAGGCGTTGAGAGTCGCTGGAGCTTCAGCGGCTGGGATGGTCGGAGCCGTAGTATTAATTGCAGATGGTGCCATTGTCAGGGCCTTTCTCGTTTGACTTATCAGATGTTGAAAATTTCTCAAACCAGGGCTCAAGAACCATAGAGAGGAGTAACGATTAGCTTGGAACTATAAGAGAGACAAGAATGAACGGTCTTTCCCCCTCTTCAAATACCCTTGACGTTTCCTCGCGTATCTCTAACCGGCTGTTCATATGATAAGGGAAGCGAACTACCCTGGCTGGGTTGGGCCGGGCTTGTTCAATCGCATTCCCGATGGTGAAATCGCCCCAGAGGGTTGCATCCATGGTCCTTCTAACTGTATTACAAATCCAACCCAGACTCACGCAATTCTAGCCCACTATCGCATTGCCATTGAACTCGCATCATTCCCAATGAGCTTATAGCTTTCCGAAATCGAACATGGAGTGAGCGGGAACCAACCACTAACTGTTGCCTCCATTGCTTTGCGCACTCAGCTCAGCCCACCGAAGACCCTCCTCATCATCTAGCATAAAGAGGATCTGAATCGTAACGTCTTAGCCCCAGTAAATGGCGAAATAGTACTCATGACTTCCGTGTCTCCTCTTCTTGACTGGATCACAGTTCATTCTTCTCCTTCTCAACTTTGTGCTGGCCTCCAGGCTCATAGTGAAATCCAATATCCTCCAAGGTCTGGGCCTTGCAACCTAGTTGCTCGAATCTCGCTTTGGCGTCAAGGAAGACGCTACGCTGCCACATGAGCTCGTCATTCCAATACGGTGGCTCTTTTCCTATGCACTTGGCCGTCATAACCCAATCATGCAACTTATTGATGTAGTGACCATCTTCGTTGGGGCCAAACACATGTAACGCATCTCCCTCTTGTTTCTCTAGTGCCTGGCTCCATAATTCCATGGCTTCTTGAGTTGGAAGCTCAATATTGTTTGACCATACGGCTGCAATAAGAGCTGCCTGGCTCTCGCACAAAGGCCAAGGAGCTGCCTTCATGTTAAGGCCTGGGAAGACGAGAGTAGGATGCTGTATGTTGAAAACATGCTGATATAACCCGTGGACGCCGCGGCCTGTAGTAATGAGCTCCGGGCCTAGATCCTGAAGGAACGGGAAGCTAAAGAGAAAGCCGGTGCAAAAGACGATGGCATCAACGTCCGTTTCGACTCGACCATTCTTGAAGCGAACGCCTTTCTCCTCGACCAGGAACTCCTCGACCTCAGCAGTCTCTTCACACCCAGAGTGAGCTAGTCGATCCGGGGGTGTAGAGTGCCGTACAGACAAGATAGCAGGCTCTCTACACTCCTGGTTGATCTGCAAAGCGATATCGAGGCCAGACGGACCATTACCAACCACAACTACCTTGCTGTCCTTAAATGGGTAGGGGGTGCGGTATTGTTTGGAGTGCGTGATAACTCCGGGATATGCCTCATTAAACTCTTTCAAGTTCTTCATGTCGGGTACAAAAGGCGTGGAGTAGTGGCCGTTTGCAACGACAACAGCATCAAAGACACTCGTGGTGATGTTGTCGCCGTTGACTGTCGACTGTGTTTCCACTTCCCACTTATCCCGCCCATCTTGTACCTTCAGAGCTACCCTCTTGACACGCCGACAGAAATGAACGTAAGGCTTGACATCCTCAGCATACTTGATCAGATACTCCTCGATCATAGGCCTTTCAGGGAATAACTTAGAGTCTTCGGGAAAGGCTTGGTCGGAAAATTCCATGACTTTCTTTGGGATGTTGGCGTGCAAGTTTTCGTACATTGGTGAAGTAAAGATTGGCACAGACGTTGAATTCCATCGAATAGGGTTTTCGGAAGGATAATAAGGATCTTCTTGGGGTACGGGACAAGTTCCTGGGGCGAGTTCATAGTAACGCCAAATGCCACCAACATGGTCCTGCTGCTCAAAGATGGTAATGTCCTGAAAACCCTGCGCAATGAGGTATTTCGCAGAAGCAAGTCCAGACGGGCCAGCACCGATTATGGCGATTCTGTTGACGTCGAAAGACGTCGGTCGAGCCAGAGAGCCCATGCTGTATTGTATGAAGTCAAGTAACTGAGGCAGCTTCCTGTCTCAGACACGACCTGACTCTTTACTGGCGCGACTTTGTGAAGCAGGTAAAAGATATCAATAAATCAAATTCTCCTCTATGTACGAACTTGGAAAGAGTGGTTTATCCTCCCTTGCCAACCGTTAAATCCTAGCGGGGAGTGGAACTATTTCGATCTTGTCCCGACTCTTTTTACTGCTTCTGTTAAGTCAATGCCTAGCCTGTCGGCCCCAGAGCCGCAAAGAGCAGCCAACCTGGATTTGGAACATTTTCGATGACAGTGATAAACTGATAAGGTAAGACCTACCTTAGCTACGTAGAGCCATCCATAATACGGGCTTCACCGCCTTCTAATTTCGGGCACATCCCCACTATAGCTTGCTTTCCGCTTTACCCTTTGCTCAGAAGCTTTGAACGTCGAATTCGTTGTTACAATACACACAAGCGAATTAACGCCTCAAGTGCGTTTGGCGGCGGCGCAAACAACGAAGCTACGCGATGCGATCAATCTAACAAGACTATCAACCACGCGCACGGGTCACGCATGTTCCAATAGAGCAACACATTCCCTCTAGGGTTTCCAGCTCTTCGCGCATCTTCGCCGACGCGACGAATCCTGCGAGTAGTCACCATGGCCGAGCCTCAACTTACAACATCTCTTCTTGACCAAGGGGATTCTATCCCCATTTCCCAGCTCAACCCAGATATCCCAGGTCAAGAAAAGCGACTTATATCCGGCACTATCACCATCACGTGGCCGTTTAGTATACTGAATAAATCCATCGCATTTCTTCTAGCCGAGCGAGACTTTCGACTACGTCGCGAAAATGGCCAAGTCCGGATACGTTTCCATGGCGCGGCCGCCAAGGCAATTGCAGATGCATCACTGGGGGCAGGCGATGAGATCCGTGTGAGCCTGCAAGGCGCGAAATGGGAGAAAAACGAAACACAGACACAAGTTGCAGGAAGCACTCTAGCATGGCAGCTCGAATATACAAACCACTTGACACTTGGTATCTGCCGGCCTGAAGAAGAACAAGAGACACTACTCGACATCAACATCTCAGCTGCGGGGTCAGAAACAACAACCACCAACAGCCAAACTGATAACACTGTCCCAGTTGACACCCTCGCATCCGTCCCCGAGCAACCTGCCACGCCAACGCCGCCGTCTCCAGAAGTCACTTTGCCTGCGAAACGACACGCTGCATCAACTCTGGATCCTTTTGAATACTCCTCGCCTGCTTTCCTCAAACGAGCCCGTGTGTCTTATGGGGCATTATTCGAAGGAGACTTGGACGTGTTCGATGAAGATGTTAGTAAAAAAAGCAAATCGAAGAAACGCACACGGTTCAGTCTACCTGCCAATGCTTGGCGATACACCAGCCGATCTCCAAGCCCTGAGCTTAATGATGCCCCCGAGGAGGTTGATGAAGATGCGGGCGGTGTTTCACAGCCCAATGGAACTGCTGAGGACACTCTCATGGGTACACCACCGCGACCGACAATGGTCGATCAAGGTAGTCAAACAGCATATGTTGACTTTACACCCATGACTAGTATACAAGTTTTGGCAGAATCAAGACCGGCTTTTGGGTTTGCGCAAATGACTCCCACGCCGTTCAGCCGAACGAGACCTTTCGAGGAACATGGTTCTGACATGAGCCAGTCCTTGCGCCTACAAGGAGACTTGACAACACCGAACGGCATCCCTCCTAGAACACATCAAGATCTGCTTAGTCACACGCCTCATAACATGGACACCGACATGGCATTCAGTTTTACACCACAGACTGTGCTTTTCCCTCAAGCGACGAATTTCTATTCCGCAGAAGATGTTCACAATACTGTACCAGAAGCGCCCAGTCGCGCTCCAGGAGCAGAGAACTATCCAGCTGAGTTCTTGGAAACCGAGCAATCCTCCTCTAACGCCGTGGAAGCTCTTACAGGACTCGCTTCTCATGAGCCGCATTCAGATGTGACTTATCCAAATCCTTTTGGTCCCGAATCAGCCTTTCACTCAACATTCACCACCACTGTACCACCCCCTCAGAGTGCTTGGGCGACCAAGTTGTCGTCTGGACCACGCTCCGCAGTTGCTAGTAGCGACGCTGAGAATCCGGTGGAAATTTTGAGCTCATCGCCCTTCAGAGAGCAAGGGTCGCGAGAGTCAAGTGAAGAACAGCAGCCGTCTCCTTCCAGAGAGAACACGGATATAAACACAACGGCAAACATATCTCCAGAACTGACACTTGAGGAACCAGCAAGTGAAGCTGAGTATTATCGCGATGGTGGTGATGAGCCTGGTGATGATTACGATCTAAGAAAATACTCCCGCACTCACGATGACGACGACGATGTTGAAACGTCTGAAGAGGAACCCGATGTGAACAATAATGATCCTGATACACAAATCATGAACCCGGAGGAGGATGACGCGGACGTCGACGAAGACGTCGAAAATCAAGAAGAATATTATGACGACGAAGTCCCTGATGGGTACGAAGAGCAAGGGTACGAGCAGCGCTTTAATGGCGAGGGAGAAGAATACGAAGGCTCAGAGGATGATGCGGAAGGTGAATACTACTCGGACGAGGAGGGCTACTACGATGACGAAGAGGAGGAGGAAGAGGAGGAGGAAGAGGACACCAATATCCGCCCTTCCGCTCCGCTTGCTTCTCAGGGCCCTGTCATTATCGATTTGCTTTCAGATTCAGAAGATGAGGAAGCGCCAGCGCCAAGGACGGAACCTGAACCCGAATCAAAGCCAGAAATGGACCCCAAGGTTGATAAAGGGGAAGAAGAAAAGCCACTATCCAGGACAGAGCCGACAGAGGAAACGAAAACACTACCAGTGCCCGAGGCCAAAGCAGATGAGGATACGGCTCAAGAAGAAATCCAATATCAGACACAACCTGGGGCCAAGGAAGAGCCACTAGCTCCTCCAACTAATAAAGAGACAGGCCATGCAGCAGAACCGGGGTTTTTTCATGAAGAGCGAATGGATTCATTGAGTGGCGATCCAACCCTGACATCTTCTACCCAGGATTCAATCACACAAAACGTTGAAGTTGCTGATATCTCCACAATATCAAGGGCAATTCAAGATGACGATGGCTCATTCCATAACAAGGATAACACAGAACGAGAACAGCCTTCCGTCACTGCATCTGCTCAACACGAGTTTTCCAAGGCAGAAGAACTTCCACAACATGCCCCAGAAGCGGAAGAGGGACCAAGTCCAGTAGGCCAAGGGGTGGGTGATATTGATATGGAACATGCACCTGCGCTGAGGGAAGAACCGAAGGAACAAGAAACAGAAGACGACACTCGTAGGCAGTCTACAGAGACGAAATTACCAGACGAGGCAACAGTTCCAGTTGAGGAAACAATTGAGGGCATGGATGTTGATGCACCAATCAGTAGACCTGAGGAGGTCACCACCGAGCCCACGGAAAGCTCAGCAGTTGAAATCATCGAGACTGGTATTGCTATCAACGAAGAGGCGCATATGACGACTACGGAAATCTCACAAGAAACTTTAAAAGATGCTCAAAAAGAGCCGCCTACGCAGCCACAGGACACCCTAGGCGGTGATGCTCGACCGTCCATTGTTCACGAAGCGGCGGTATTATCCGGTGAGAGTGCGGATATAACTCTGGAGAGCAAAATAAATGTCGGCACTCACGAGTCTCAAGGCTCAGAGACATTCGAATCACACGACATCACCATGCAGGATGTCTCGTCAGAGGTGACCACCCAGCCAGGTTCTCGAGTTGTGAATATCCTGGATCAAGCAGACAACGGCAAAGCCAAGAAGACAGATGAGGAAGTGGAGCCTGAGAAGGATGGCCAAATTTCACCTCCACCAACACAGGCCCCCGAGAAACAGGCCACGCAAGAAGACAATATCAACCTATTAAACGACGGTCCCATTGAGCATCTCCCCACTCCAGGCGACACACAGCAGATGGTTGAGGTTGAAATGGCTGACACACCAATTGTCGCCCATGACAATCAGAATAGCGATGAGGAGGAAGGGCCAGAGGATCAAATCATGACTGAGCTACTACAGCATTCTCCTGTTCGACAAGAAATACACCTTCCAACAGATCCTGTCATGTCTTCCCCTGTACCCTCACGAGCCAAATCGCCTCACCCAACTGACCTGGTCAATGAGTCGCCTATGTCATCCCCCAACAATGTTGAACCAGCCTCTGAAATTGTTGTTGCCAAGTCTTTGCGACCTCGACGCCACAAGTCAACCAAAACACTGGGTGGAAGTGACCAAGACGATCCTAGCATTGCGCTTATCACAGCTACACCCGCCTCGAAAACCGCAGAAAGTGGTAGCAAACACAGCAGTCCAGCCAGATCGGCCAGATCAGGCAGATCAGGCAGCAAAACACGCAGTAAGACAAATCGCGATGATCCCAGTATTCAATTGGCAGGTGGCTCGGCGCAAGCGGATGCAAAGAACAAACGCAGGAGGAAGGCCACTGATGATGAAAGTATTGTCAGTGCGGACAACAACTCACCAGGATCTCAGCGAGTGTTACGTCCGAGGACTGATCACAACGACCCTAGCATACTGCTTGCGAAAGGCTCAAGTCCGTCAACTCGGCAGACTAGAAGTCAAAAGACCCCGGATCTCAAGCGAGAGACCCCTAGGCGCGAAACTCGCTCAGTATCGCGAAGTTTTCAGCTACAAGAAGATTCACCAAATGTATCGTTCGCTTCACTCAAGTCACCTTCAATTGTTGGATCTACTGCAACAGTGGCTGAGGAACAGGATATCAAAGCTCTCAAACTGCAACTGGTCAATGGCCTGCGAACGAAATTGCAAGACTTTCTGCCGGTTAAGCAGCTTAATAGGAACTCACTTGGCAAGACGGTGGATGTTCTTGCAGTTGTAACTCAAACACCGCCACATCCACAACGACCAAAAAAAAGCGGCGGCCCTCGGGATTTCATGCTCACCTTGTGTCTGACTGATCCATCAGCCGCGCCGACCCAGGTCCGTGTGGCCCAGATTTTTCGGCCCTATAAAACGGCGCTGCCGGAAGTTGAGAGTGGAGATATCATTCTCCTCCGGCGCATGAAGGTGCTGCCAATGTCAGGCCGTGGCTTCGGCCTCCGTTCGGAAGACTCTTCTGCATGGGCGGTGTCCAAGTTCAACAACCAAGAAGTTTTAAGTCAGGTCAAGGGTCCACCCGTCGAAACTACCCCAGAGGAGATCGAATACGCCAAGGGTCTGCGGCATTGGTGGAGTCTCCAGGATGACAACGCTATGGGCAAGATCGCGAGTGCTTCTCGGAAGGTGGCCGAGGCAGGTAAAGAGAACGCCAAATGAGTGGGCAGACATGAGGAGAGACGTTACGAATTGGAGAATAGAACAGGGATTCTCACGGGACATAGGGAAAGGGCATAATTGCATTGATTTCGTTTAAAGGTATTGGAGACAGACGACTGGGTGTTTTTGGAGCAAAATAAGCAAGCAAGCAAACTTGCCATAAGGGGATAGTCGACGAAGATGCGGTGTTGAGTAGCCGCAGATGTATCATAGCTATCTAGATATTGTAATCATTTGTGTCTTCAAAAGACTATGTGTGTCAAGGTTTGACACAGCCATTCACTTATACCGAGGATGTATTCACCACGTGCAAGCCGTGAGCAAGCTTAAGCTTAAGAGTATGGGCAGGGCTTGTCCACCGATATCGGTAATTTATGACTCTTTGGGCAGTTGTCCAGGCTCTTACTGCTTGTGAAAATGGAAGCTCGTGTAATTGCAAGTGAAGATCGAATTACGGAAGTCACAAGCTGGCGCCAGGGACTAGGTTGGACGGACCGAGATAGTCTGGGGGAAGGGAGGCCTGGGACTCTAGACAGGTGGATAGAAGCTAGGACGAACTGCAACGGGACTTCCCCAGATATCAAATGGATATGTTGTGTCAGTGGTGGTATTAGATGGGCAAGTTAAGGTAAGGTCAGGTAATTATATGGAGTAGACATGTTTAGCACGGAGCCGCACCCTCGGTACCTGTCCGTGAGTGGACACGAGGAACACGCCTCAGACATTTTCTGGGGTTTAAATTGAAACTCGAACTCTCTATCCGTAGAGGGGTGTATAGTTGACTGGCCTGTGTTAAGTGGTGTCGCATGTGTCGCATACATAAGTGGTTGCAACAGACATTTGATTTTACTGATTACAGCAATATTTGCCCATGGCTTGGTTCCTAGAGTTAAAAGCACATGTGAGGCGGGGTAGCTGGTCGTTCTAAGAGAGCTCGGGGAGTGTAAGGAGGGTCGGAGAAGCGGAACATGGCGAATCTATATGAGTTGATTGATCTCTGAGAGGGGCTTGAGGTGTGTACGAACGAGCTACCTCAGTCCGGCCGAATATTTCACTGTCCAACCGCCAGATATGCATCATCAGAAAAGCTCAATTAAATGTACTTGGATCCAGGCTTGGAATCACACGACCTGCAGGTTTCCAATTGGATTCATAATCTAGTCCAAGGGGGCAAAATCACGATGCGGGGATGGAATATTCCTGTGTATGCGTGTGTGCTTGTTTGTATTATCATGGTCAAGAAGATGAAAAAGACTCCCAGTTTGACTGAGGCAAGTCGATCACTGCATTGAGAGAGAACATAGAACCATCAAAACATGCGGCTCTTCGATAACCAGGCACATCAACAGGGGTTATGAGTTCCCAACAGAAAGACATCGGATTCCTGACCCGAGCTGATCCAGAGCCCAGCCCAATGCTGACATGGTTGATATCTCGAGTAGCAATGGCATATGCTCAATACTATTGTTGAGATGAGTACTGACCATACAACAATCCAGCAAAACACATTAGCTACACTGTTAATTCGATCCAGCCTCGGCTAGACTAGCCATTCCTTGTTGACTGTGAAGTCCTGCTTGTAGATCCCCCGTCATTTCTAGCTGGCCCGATGTGCCACAACGGGCCAAATACCGTGATACCGGTATAAACCCCACGAAATCCGTATGTAGCGAACCGATGCAATTATTTCGGTGTTGCGGAGAGTTGCCCGTCAACATCAAGCTGGGTGCGTAAAGTGCCGAACTCCAGGGTAATCCTATCCGATATAGATAGAAAGGGACATAAATACCTTACAGAACCCGAAGCTTGTCCGAAAACTCAAACGTCATGTGCTGTGGCTTGGACTTGTGACGACGAGTGAGAGCTATCATATGCAATGCATGATTGATGGTTGCTATGCTGAGGAGTCATTGAGTTTCAGTTCAGTCACGTAGATTTTGTTGCCGTTTTGGCAGAGCCCGATCTAGACAAGCCAACAAGATCCTGGAGAGAATAGGCGAATGCGGGGTGGCGGCATGCCACCCAATAGGCGGGTTGGGCTGATGACCCAAGGTAAAGAGTTTCTATCAATTTTTTCCTCATAGTGATGAATGACTCAAGTCAAGTTAGAACAAAGTCGCGAACATAACACCCAACAACGTAGAGAGGCTATTGACAGTCTGGTTCAACATCAGCAACTCGATGATGATTACCAATGCTTTCAGGCCAAAGCGGAAAACCCCTCGGAATCAAAAGCCAACTCAATTTTAGCCAGGGACCAGAGTGGAACTCAGGTGAAGAGAAGAAGAAAAAAGGTCAGACAGGGTGAGAAGCGAGTGGAGTCACCTTCCTGGAGATTCCGTGGTGAGACGCGCGAGACCTTGAACCTCTAGAGGTTAGGCGTACCCGAGCATGCCCCTGCCTCACCTTCCCCGCTGTATCCATTTGTCGATCTCCACTACCCACATGTACATGACCCATGTACCCGCTGAGACTCTGATAAATGCATCAAATTAGTCTCTGTGGTACCTTCCCGGACAGCTCTCATGCAGCCTGGGGAGCCTGTGGATCACCTGTCGGGAAGATGGCTTGAGGCCGGGGAGGTTCAGCGCTTCCTGCCTGACCCGCGGGATTGCTGCTCGGCGGGCTGGGCGCTAGTAGGGGCATCCACTCGGGCAAAGTCGGAAGGTCCTTCTGATAGAATCTGCGTTATTGAAGTCGGGAGACATTCCTCTGTTTTCGTCTGACCCAGGACGGCGGAGCCTAAGGTGTGCATGCCGAATAGCAAATGAAACAACGCCTGAGCCTAAGGAGGTTTGTTGATGTGATTTGTGATTTGACTCCGAGTCTAAGGTGAGGTATCAGCAGGAATCAACAAAAAATGTACCTGGGTAAAGGATGTCCATGAACTATTGCCTGTTTAGAACAGAATACCCGTAAATGACTGATGCCAATCAGACCCCAAGGGTTGCAAAATGTATCTGATACGTAATGTCACTGCATCTTACACTCAAAATTCCCAAACGTTGGGGGAAAACGGCAGTACCTAAGCACACACCGTCAGACACTCATTTCCCTGCAATTTCAGGCCAAAGCGAATTTCGGTGAGTCGACCTGTGAGAGCCCAATTTACGAGGTCCGTTGGTAAGCATCCTGGCATCTAAAGATAGGAAACTGCTGTGCAGCAGGCACATGGCCTTACTGACCGTATCTTACGTACGACGCAAAATGAAGACGATAATGCAGCTCACTGTGAGATGCAAGATGATGGGCAATCGATCCAATCTCAGCAAAAGCAAGTAAAACGGCAGCATGGGACTAGTCTGTGTGGGTCACTCGTACTTCTCTCCAACGGCATTGAGGCATACAGTAAACCACAGAGAATGGAAATGGAGATGCCACGAAGCTTGAGACAAATCAGTTGATATATGGTCAATTCAACGCTTGTTGAAATTCTACAGGACCCTGGACCCAGCAACCTAGGGAGAACATCGTCCCGATTGCTGGGGCTTCTCCTTGGGTTCAGCATGATTCCTGGTACACACTGCATGATATCTTAGTACCAAGGTATCAGACAGTCCCAAACCTCATGCCCCTTTCTCGGCCACAAAGGGTCGGGCCGTTGACGGGTGGTATGATCTCTATCTCATCTATGTTGCTCGCTACTGCACATCAATAATAGAAAGAAACAATGAACATCACGATATCATGAGATTCTCATCTACCTATACATAACTATCGTGGGATGCGTTCTTGGTGTAAGTGGCCGTTGCCCCACGAGTCTCCGCAACCTTAGCACCAAAGGTACGAAAACAAATCCAACTTCATCTGGCTCAACGTAGCACAATAAGCATCCATTCTGACTAGGTAGCTTAAGCGCTGATAGAAGTCCTTATTTTACTGTAGTCTGTCAAGCCACCTCCGCCACCCGAAGCTGGTCTGATATTGAAGCTCAGATGTAGGCTGTAAACCAAGCATAGCATCAGCATGAGGTATCCAACATGGTGAGGAATAAAGAAGCAGAATCAATAAGGATAGACCATCAATAGCTCGTCCACATTTGTCAATACCTAGAACACATCGAGTAGATTTTATGGTCCTGCCAAGAGCAGTAGACGCGTAAGGGCTTACCCTGAATTCAGAGCTAGCAATAACCAACGGGTGCGGGTTAGTGACTGGGGCTTAAAAAAAAGAAGGAGAAAAAAAAGTCTCCAGGCAAAAAACACCCAGAAAAGACAACAGTTGGATTTCTCAGGCCTGCAAAACTTGCACATTCCGTCTAAGTGACCCAATTGCGAATTCACTAATTGCAGCGTCCACAATGCCCCGTCAACCGGAGGAGCTTCTGAGAGGGGCCTCCAAAAGTGGATATCATCGGGTTCCTGGTGGGGCACTCACCGGGGCCTTGTGCGCCGAGTTTGATGATTGCGAACCGAGACCTTGTTCCGAAAAGCACGACATCGGTCGCAAAGCGAGACGTTGCAAAAAGACAAGACACATCAATGCAAATCAATGCATGGGATGGATATCATTCGTCAAGAGAGACAAGACAAGACAAGACAAGACAAGACAAGACAAGACAAGACAAGACAAGACAAGACAAGACAAGGGGGCTTTGACCTCTTTCTTATTCTGGATCTTTTAATCTCCTTGAGCTTCGGACCTCAAGCTCAACAGACCACACATCCTTTATTATCCATTTATCCACATTTACACAGAATTCCCTGGCCACTCGGCATCAACCACTTTGTTCTGATACTAGGCAAGAAGTGTTGTTAGTCTCATGATTTTCATATCCCCGTTGAATCTCATCTCGTCAATCATGTTTGACATTTTCTTTGCGTGTTCTAAGTTCTAGCCAGGGTGACTGGACAAGGGCTATCCTGTGGATCTATTTAACTTTAGCCCCCGTAGTCGGCGCCATTGTGTCCTCCTGTACCTTAGTTTTCCGTCTTCAACTGGTTATCGTAAATTGCTAATGGTAGTTTTTCTCCCCGCTCTATGACCTGAGCACGGCAGTCGTCGGCATGGACACTGACTTAGAAGAACACAAGTAAAGATATCGGCGCCGATTGAATCAAGATATGGCCGATGATAGGTGTTTGTAGTGCAATTGATGGAGTGACTCGATTTAGGGCTATTGAAATACGAGTTGCAAGTGATATGACCAAACTGAAAATCTTGGAATTACCACCTCGGCTCTCCTATCGAAACATCCTCTACCAACCACTCAATCATCAATATTAGACAGCAATTCTGTTGCGGAAAACCCCCATTGATTATTATCCTCGACAACGTGACTTTACCCCCACTATCACCCGATTTCATCGCCGAGTGGTTTACACGCACCTGCACCGGTGTCCTTACTGAGCCTCACCAAGGTAAATCGCCCTATAACCCACGAGATTGATTATCTGGACTGTCTCGCCGAGTTGCCGCATCTGGTTTCTTTTGACCGAGCCATGCTCTTGTGGAGTGCTCATGAAAGTGGCCATATCGCTGATCGTTCCAGGACTTGACAACATCTCACGTCCCAGCGTGCGCATTGTGAAGTAGCGGACGTCCGCCCGCACGTATACAGGCAAACAAGCACTTTTACTCCACAGCCAAAGCGACAGAGAAAAGAACCCAATTACAACTTAAAGTGACTCGTAAACAGGGCGAAAGAGAGGCAAGTTTGAATAAGCCATGTTCGGGACTCTTTCTAATACCGAAACAGTTGCCAAGCTCCCCCAGCATTTGGCGAGTTAGAGTCCTGCCTCAAGAGGAAAGCAGACAGAAGCTCAACCAGTAGCTTCCGCAGCCAGGGTCCCCGTTCCAGGTTCCATCTCCCCAGTAAGGTACGTATTAAGCAGATTTCTATCAACAAGTCACCCGCTAGTCCCCCCGATACATGAATAACCTCAATCCTCCTGCGTTCCACGCGGGATCCCAGCTAGCGCCTCCGCTGGTCCCACCCTCTACTCACCTTTCAGCCCCAATGCCCAAGAGGAAAATTCCCCCATGAGGCTTCCCCATCCATTCCCAGCTCAGGTGTACAGGACTTGCAGCCATTCTGTTGACCTCAATTCATTCACTCAATTCAGTACGAATTGTCACATGAAAGAGAGATATGGTTCCTGTGCACCCTCATGCCATAGATCATGCCCATACTCCATACTCAGCATATCTCCCGTATTCCAAACGTTACCCCGTCGTCCCAATCCTTTTCATCGAATCAAAAGTTGCAAGGATCTGCTACGTTTACTCGGTCGCGCCGTAGACTTTTCGTTGGCGCCCTAGTAGAGTACTTTACTGGTACCGAATTACATGGCTAACAGTCCACTCTCTTCCAAGGTGACAAGGGCGTAGTTCTGGAGAAAAAGTGAAACCGCTTTTTGTCCGTCCGTGGCCATCCGTCTTGCTCCGTCACTGTCATAGCTTGTCGTCCTCCCCAAGTTTTTTGGTTTTGGTTTCGCAACAATTTGGCTGTTGCAGTACCTGTTGCAGTTGGTATCCCCTTCTGGCCAGGACACGACACGACACGACAAGCAGTAGCATATTCATACACGCACTCACAAGCTCATTCTTACACGCCTCACAGCATCGGACAAGTGTTGGCTGCAACATTATTTGCACCACAATCCCTTGATTTATTCACTGATTACACTGCCCTGTCTGCCCTACACCACCCAACAACACCCACCCCCGTTCCCCGAGCTTACCCCTGCCTTCTCTCCCCATATTCCGGTATCTCTTCGAGTTCCTCATCTGAGGTACCATTACCATACCCAAACCCAAACATGGGCCAAACGCTCTCGACCATGACGGTGGCCTCGCCTTCGGGACCCGGTTCCGCCCAAAACGTCTTAAACCGACTTTTCTTCGCTAGTGGCCCCTTGCGCTCCGCGACATCGTCTACTTTGACCCGTGCTTCCATCCGCTCGTCTGCTGTCGTTTCCCCGGCCGCTGTTCTCACGGCGACTACTAATAATCGCCGCCCTCGACCCTCAAATCCTAGGCTCTCCTATTCATCCTTCTTCCCGCTCTCATCACCCCATCTCTTACCTTCCATGTCCATGGCGTCTTCGTCTCCTCATCATAGCACCGCCAGTTCTGACATTGCCACGCCTCGCTCTCGCTCATCAACAACATCGTCTCCGTGTGTACCCCCCC